>JBBIGB010298399.1:0-11787 GCA_037577075.1 Alestopetersius hilgendorfi | reverse complement strand
GACGTCCTTTGGCCACATCCCACACTGATGACCAGTGCCCTGCGGAACCGGATAATAAATGCCACTCAACTCTAGGTGCATTTAAGGGAGGTGAGAGGCACCCGATTGTCATGTCAGACCATTTGAAACCACTAACATCAGCGCTGTCTGCTTGCTAACCTGCAAGGGTACCTGACCGCACCACAAGGCACAGAGAGCATCAGCACTGGACGAGGGACCAGTCGGCCTCAGTGCTGTTCTCTAATGGAAATCAATTCACGTTCAGCAGTAATGATGGCCACCAATGATGTTGGAGACATCAAGGTGACCACTATACATAAGCCTTTGGTGGTGGTGTTACAGTGTGGGTTAATATCTAGTTAATACAGAACTGCCCTACACTGTGAATGGTACAGTGACGAGCCCATTCTACCTGCATAACTTCATTAATCCAGTCATTGTGCCCCTGCATTAACAACGCAGGCCTAATTTCATCTTCATGGACCACAACTCCCCAGGTCATCGAAGTCGTATCATTAGGGAACGGTGGCTGGAGACTGGGGTACCTCAAATGGAGTGGCCTGCACTTTCTCCAGACATGAATCCCATAGAAAGTCTATGGGATCAGTCGAATCGCTGTGTAGAGGTTCGTAACTCTATCCCAGAACCGCAATGACCTAAGGGCTGTCCTACAAGAAGAGTGAGATGCCATGCCTCAGAAGCCAATACGTCGACTTGTGAACAGCACGAGAAGTCGTTGTCAAGCTGTAGTTGATGCGCAAGGGCACATGACACGTTATGGAGACACTGACATTTTGTGTTGTATTACACTCACCACAGTTGTTGGCTTTGGTTTCAATACATTGTTTGACTACTGCATGCTTCTACTTAAATGCCCTACTTTCACGATATAATATCTTTGCAGCGTTTTCCGGTTTCCATAAATTTCCCCTGAAAGCCAAATATATATATATATATACACACATACTATGAGAGAGAGAGAGGCGCGCACACACACACACACACACACACACACACACACACACACACACACACACACACACACACACACACACACACAGACAATTCTTTTACTCTCCCTCACTCTCAAGTGTCAACATGAGTAGAATGGATTCTCCTTTTGAGTTATAGTTCCTCCCGAGTTTTCTTCCTCGAACTTTAGAGAATTTCTCCTTCCCTGTGTCACCCTTGGCTTGCTCACTAGCGGCTCAAACCTGGATTCTGTAAAGCTGCTTTGGGACACCAGTTGCAGAAAGTGCTATATAAATACAACTGAATTAAATACTTTTGATAGACTAACATTTACTTGGATTTAGAGTACATGTACATTACATTACATTCATCTGGCAGACCCTTTATCCAAAGCGACTTACAACATGAGGAAACACTCAGGGCAATGTGAGAAGCAGAGGAGAGTGTTAAAACCTTTATGTAAGAGTAGTGCAAGAAGATGGAAGAGCATTAGCATGCAATTATCACACATTTTTCATTTGGTGCTGAAATAAAAGTCTTTGGCCAATAAAGGTGTAACATGAAAAATCAGGGATAAAGCCATGTTTTTGGCACTCAGATATCTGGATAATCTACTAAAGCTGGGAGTGTGGTGCTGGATCGGGATGCTGACATTCAAACAGAGAAGCTGCATTGGATACCATTATTAATACCCAACCACTACAATGCACACGGGCACATTTATGCATGATGATAATAATTACTCAGATTTAAAAACAAAATAGGTGCAGACATCAAGTCTTCAGTAGTGCTCAGGTGTTTAGATCATTGATGAGGCTAATTTTACCCAAGGAATGTGTGACCGATGTATAATAGTGTGATGAATTTATGTACAGTATGTACTCTGACCTGTTCTTTTATGTCAGCGTATATAAGAGCATGCTTTAATACTCCTATTATTGTCTGTGTACCAAAGAAATCGCTTTATTATTGTCTGTGTACCAAACTGCCTCTTTAGAAACTTCAGGCTGGTGGCACTTAAGACCTATTGTGAAGTTTTAAAGGGTTTTGAAAGCACCGTCTTATTTTAAGCCAGTGTTGAATAAATGATTGGTCACCAGGCTTTCAAAATGTGCTCACTGAGCCAAAAGATCTGTAGAGGATGATGGATATCTTTGCTTGCCAGTGATGACGCAACATCTCAAGGGCGCAAGCACCTCTGACCATGCACTACAGGTGGGAGCCTCACCCTCAAATGCCAGCTTGACACTGAGAGTTTTAAGATAAGATGAGGGAGGCTTGGAACTGAGCAGTCTGTTTGCCTGTTTAATCAAGAGGAAACAGCACCACTGATTGTGAGAAACACTCTCTGATGGTCATTCTCTGAACAGTAGCTATTGTTACCAACAGTGCATAGAGGTAAATTGGTGTAATGCACAGAACTATAGAAATAACGGTACACTTTAAAAGACAAACGAAGTCAAAAAAGGTAGTTTGGACAAATCAAGCAATCATTAAAGGTTCTTTAGGAGTGTAGATTTCAGAAGGAGCAAAGACAATTTTTTAACTCTCGTTGTCAATTAGTTACAACAGTCATTACGCACAAAACATGTAAGTTTTTGCAGATGCACTAAACACCATAATTTATCTCTTTTTCTATATTCAACACCAAACTGAAGAAGACTTGAATCACTTTTTAAATCAAGACTCCTCTCATTATTACTGGTTTGTGTTGTGCATTTTGTTAACTGATGTCTCTCCCTCTGGAAATCACAAATCCCAATCTCAGAAACTACATAGAGGAAAACCCCTCACATCATGTACAGGTGCTATACCAATTTATGGGTTCTTTCAAGACCCTATCCATCACATGGAGGTTCTACAAACTTCAAAATGGTTCTTTACATACGGACAGACCAATAATACTGGCCGGCTGATTCGTGAGTGAGGGGAGCCTAAAACAATAAATGAACTCTTTAACATGTCGGCCAATTATTTCACTCATGTCAGCTCAAGAGACAGGAGAAATGGGAATGGTCCGTCCATGAAAACATCAAGTTTGTTTTGTTACTTTTTGAAAGCACACAATGCAAAATGACAACAGTAACCAAAAAGGTGGCAAAACACTTTAACCTTTGCGTAAAACACATGACCTTTTATGTCTGATTTGCATTTGCATAATGCCAAATGCTGAATGCTCACTTTTATATATTGATAGGCCCAGTGTTGCAGCTGATAACATTTCTCTGTGGCTTCCTGCTAATCTTTGCCACCACAGCAAAAACACAAAATGTTTCTATACCACACCCCCTTCCCCGCCTTTCACAAACTAAAACTGCTTGCCACTGCAGTACCATTAGGTTTTTGGACTGTCTTGTGCCTTAAGGAGTCTGTAAGATTATGCAGATTGTGCATGTAATACAAATAAATCTTAGTTTGTACTGATGTAGCAATAAAACACTACCTAAACTTGTTACAAAAACATTTCTGCTGAAAGTTCTGGCAAATCGCTAATATTTACAATCTGCTCAACCACTGGGGGCTTCTGTGCATTAAAACAATGTTGGACGCTGTGCTAAGGACTGGTACCTGCAGTGAACAATCTCAGCACAAAATAATCATAATCATTTGCACCAAAGAACAGAGAATGTGTTCCATTTGTGTGGAATTGGCGCAGTGGGAGCAGGTGCTGTTTGCCTTCGGGTGGCTCGATTGCGTGAAACGTACGAAGCTGGATTCTCTGCTGTGTCGGATGAAGCTCGTTGGGCAGAGCCAGTGAAGTGAGTGCAGTGTGTGTTAGCAGTCGTGAGGCAGCCCTCGAGCCCTGTGCTCACTCACTCCCTCCCTCCTGCTGCAGGGTTCAGCTAATGACAGAACCCGGACTGCCACTCACCGTTCGCACTCCAGAGGCTGTTTACACTCACCAACACACCAACCACTCGGCCAAAGGTTACATTTATTAAAGTCATGTGCACAGTGTAAATGAAAAATGTCATATGTCCACTTCTTTCATTTGCAAAATACATAGAATGATGCATAGATGTCAATCGCACCTATTTGTCTAAAATACTTCAGTTTGCATTTCTTAATGATCCAGCAACTTTACTTACTCATGCTTGAGGTACTTTAACAGTACGTGAACATAAATATTTGAGTAAACAAGCTAACCAGAGGTTTCTGTGGTCCTTTGCACAGAACATCTAAAAGGAATAGTTCAACCTGCCAACATAAGAAAATGTTGGATACAGGCTAGTAGACACCAGTTAGCAAGATACCATTTGAAGATATCAAGATATCATTCTGCTAACAAATGTCTATTGACTTTCCCTCATTGTTAAAAACATTAGCAGTATTGATCAAACAGTTCCTTTAAGTGAATTCTGGATTTATTTAACCATCTCTGCAGAAATCTGAGCAGCATAAAATCAATCCAGGGAAAAGTGGGAAATCAAAGTTTTAGAAGAAGAGTTTTTTTTTTTACAGCTTATTTTTCCCCCCCAAAAGCATTAACTTTTGTTAAATACTTAAGATATTTTAGCCAAGCAGTGGTCTGTACAATGAGCAAATACAAGGCTCATCAATAAGGGCCACCTAGGGCCAGTTTGCAAGAGATGAAAAGCAGCTGAGTGATGTCACTTGCCAGTACTGCCTTGTTGTCATTGGTTTCACACTGAAATATTTCAGTACTATTCAGTGCACCCTCTGAATTCTGTGCAACCTCATTAGACTCCACTGCTGACTATACACTATATACATAAAAGTACTGAGACGACTAAGCATTACACCAGTAGGTACTTTAATGACATTGCATTCAAACGCATCAAGTTTAATATGGAGTTGGTCCCTTTTGCAGCCATTACAGCTAGTACTGTGCGACATAAATGCAATTCGATATTAATTTGGCCCACGGGAGATATTTTGTTTATACCGGCATACCACAGAACTATCCACTCCTTGCAAAAATGACAAAGTTGCATCATCTGTGCGGAACCATGCCTACTTGCAGCACGAAGCGTTAGTTTTGGAAAATGGGCGAGAGCACGGAGGAGCAGCTTGTTAAAAAGAGTGATCAATGAACATTTATCACGTGACAAAAATGAGACAAGATACAGCGTAAATGCTGGTCATGTGTCAAAAACAGACGTGTCCCAATCCTTTTGTCTATATGGTGTATTAAAAATAGTAGCTATTTCAAGACAAAGCTTAGAAGTACAACCTTTTCTTAGTATTATGGAAACACTGATTTGGGAGAACCTAGTCTAAGTAAGTCTCCACACGTTTTATCACTTTCCAACAAAAGCCATTCTCAAAGGATTTCAACTGCAATCACAAGCAAGCTCTCTGTGCTTATGACAAAAGCTGTCAAAAGTTGCTCGCTTTCCTTCTAAAAGAGACTAATGATAACCCCTCAGTCGGTCTGCTTTACAACGTAGCACTAAATCTACAGCTATCAAATGAATAAAATACATAATTATGTATTTCATTCTTTATAATGCTAAGGAACATTTTTTTAAACACTTCATTATGAAGAGAGCAATACAATTGTGATTAAAATGAAGACTGTATTTCCTCTGTTAAAGACACCTCTCAGGAGATACATATAACAGTAATGCTATACATTTGACTATGACTATATATCTGATATTCTTTGGTCACGCATCACTCATAGATTTATTTTCTATTCTGGTGCATGCAAGTGACTGTTCTAAATGTAAAAATTAAATACTCAACCACAGTTTTGAAATAACCCCCCACGTTTCATAAATGCAGCTTTTAACGAAAACTTTATAGCGAGCCAAACCACGAGAGCCAGACCACACCAGCAGCGAGCGAAAGCAAGCCAGCGTCAGACAAGTCAGTGACCTTAAAACCTGATTAAATGCTTCGGCCTGTTTTTGAACAGCATGAAGTCTTCCAACAAATCACTCTCTGCTACAGGGTCCCCTTTCATGAGCAGGCCCACAGGACCGGGTCAGGTATTAGGGTATAAGATGAAGGGTGATTGGGGAGTCCCTGCACTGTGGGCAGATGTCAGCAGCATGGCATGGGCATGGCCTGATGGCACATCGCATCATCGTCTCTGAGCAATTCCATTTCGCCGTACCATCCATCTGAAGAGCCCAAATTGCATCTGGCAGGCTGTCCCCAGACTATCCTGCTTGACTTGCTGCGACAAATGTGCAATTTTTCCATCAGAAGCCACCTGCTTACCGCTTCCGCACCGGGTACACTCTGCTGGTCGAGAGGGGGTAGGGGATCTTGCTGGCACAGCTGATGTGTTTATCCTTACTTGACACACACAAGTTAGCGACTGGATTCTCCTGCATTCCTCTACATTAGCAGTGAAGCTCTTTCTTTCAACATTGACTGTTACAACTGCATCCACCCATTTCAAATCAAATCACAGAGTTGGTTAAGTTTCCATGGTAATCTCGGGCTACTATTTTTAGAGCAGGACTGCTGGACATACCAATGAAAAGGCTGAAGCAAAGTTTTAAAAGCCAAGGAAAGCAACACTGTACACGACTGTGGCATGCTGGAGTCCATTACATTAACAGCCACATTTACCACCCTGGGCCCCTACGCACATCCAATCAAACCAGGCTAAAACAGCCAAGCACAAAATACAAACTCGCAGTTTCCAACCTGCTTGCCAGTAATGTTGGGCGATGTCAAAAGGAATTACAAGGGGCCATGAACCAAATGTTTGTATTTTTTCAGCATTTCCAATTTTTCTTCAGCCTCTTCCCTGATGTGTTCAGAAGTCTCCAAGAAGCATTCTTTATTTATTGGGTGCAAAAAAGCAGCTAAAAGTCATCCCCATCCATCCATCCATTATCTGAACTACTTATCCTTAACCAGGGTCACAGGGCTGCTTGAACCTATGCCAGTGGTCACAGGGCGAAAAGCGAACGAGCCTGAAAAATCACCAGTAAAAGGCAGGGTAGACATACAAACACATTCATGCACACACTCACATCTAGGAACAATTTCACATCTCCAGTTTGCCCAACGTGCATGTTTTTCGACTGTGGGAGGAACCCAAAGCACCAGGTGGACACCCATGCAGATATGAAGAGAACATGCAATCGACACACAGAAATGACCCTCCGCTGTCCCGGCTGGGAACCTTCTTGCTATAAGGTGACACTGCTACCCACAAATCAGATTTGGATATTCTGACAAAACCTGAAATATCTTTAATACTATTCAGGTGCCCGTGTTTAATATATATATATATAAAAAAAAAAAGATACTCACATGCAATGACTAGAATCTCTAGAATCTCATGTGGGTGAAATTAGCACTGCCATACAGTTGCATATTTCCCGCATTTGTATTAACTTATGATATTTATATCACAAACTGCAGGTCTGGTTCACTATTGCAGAGCAAAGGGCATAATACGTTTATTTGGAGGAATCTGATCTGCCCATTTGGCAACAGAGCAGAAATTGTTGAGCAGGAGGAGCAGCGGAGGAAAGCAAAGGACACTGGAATGACCTAAATGTTTAAGTTGCTCAAAAACACTGTTTAGAGTGAGATGAAGTCTGATTTGGCCTTAATGCCTGGTCTGGTTTGAACACGTTTCTTTCTGTTTCTTTCTGCACCCTCATTTATTCATAGATATAAAGGCACCTGAGAACCTGCTAGTTAGCAAACCAGAAGAGCAGGAAACTTTTATTATCATTATTATAGCCTCATATTAAAGCTCTAATACAGATAGTTAAGAACAAAGGCCAAGAACTGCCTACGCTGGCAGGAAAACCATTTGGCAAACATGAAAAAGTCAAAAGCACTGTTTTGTGAGTCAAGCAAAAACATTATATTGTTCTCTTTAGTTATGCTGCTACAGCATCCTACATGTGACTCACCAGCATTTAGCTTGATGAAGTAGTTTGCTTCCTGTCAGATTGATAAACAGTGCAAGGAAACAAAGTAAAAAAAAATAGGTAAAAGTACAAATGATTGAAACGGTATTTTTCATTATTGTGACTTTTATATTAATATTTTACTGAATATCCATTACAGTCCTGCACACTATCAATCCTACTATCAATCCAAATGCTTAAACTTATTAATTAATTATGACATTCCTAGTACATTTTTCATGTGACATGGACGAAGAGAAAAGAGAAAAAAATCCTATTGGTCAGAGGGCTCATTTGCATCGCACAGCCTTCTAAAACATCAGGAGGCAAAGGCCAATTTCGTGATAATGATTAACCAGTGCTATATTGTACAACCATATGACAGTGTAATCAGGGGTTTCCAGCAGGCTGGAATGCAGTTAGCACTTTGCACTGATAAGGCCTCACCTGCAAGCTCCATTTGACTGTAGATGTGGATCAGCAATCAGGCAATGTGCCAAAGGGGCAAGCTAACACAGACTCTGCGCCCTGCAGAAAGCCCACAGCCACCTGATACTGAGTTGATGCCTCAACTCAATTTTATGGAAGGACAGAAAGCGCAAAAAATAGAACAGGCAGATATCTAAGTGCCTGAGAGGAACCCTGAGCTCTAACCAGCAACATGTGCCTTATGACTCACCTTCTGAAAGTGCAGCCAAGCTGTAGCTTAACAAATAGATTCAGTATAAATAAGCCATGTGACTCGTCAGAGGAAAAAAAGGAAGATGTGGTCATATCCGCCAGCCGTGTGGGAGAACACACCCTGTCCTGCACCAACGTTTCTTTCATCTCGTCACCAAATGGGGGAAAAAGTGAAATCGCTAAATGCCGCTCTAGTACCAACAGCAGAGCTAACTGAAGTCATTTCTTGGCCCTGAAATATTCATCACCCTAAATGGCAGCAACTGGGCAGTGCAAATGCAGCTGTGGTGGGAAATGTTCTGGTGGATTTGGTGCAAAAGCTTTACTTCGAATGCAAAATGAGCAAGAAAGCCAGATGCGGTTCACACACGCACACACCTGCGTGCACTCCTACAGTCCGATGAGAACTGCTCACCTGTGGCTAGGCAACTGCACAACAAGGACATTCCACATGTGGAGTAAAGAGTTTCCACAAGTGAGAGTTTTCCTAAACGTCCCAACATCTAGGAAAGTTTAAATTCCTGAACAAAGAAAACACTTCACAACATTCAACGGTTTATTATAAAGGAGTTACTTCAAGCCACATATGCTCTTTTGACACAAAAAGTTGCTGGAGCACCCCTGCCCACACTTACTGTAGGGGTTAATAAATATTATACATATTTATTACTAACTACTAGTAAATAAATCATAAATAAATATTATGTTCGCTGGCTTTCAGCATCTCTGAACATACAACAGATCAGCATAGTTAACTACACCAACAGGCTGATAAGTGGAAAACTGAGAGATAGACTAGGTGATCCGTACATCCCCAAACATTTTGACCCTCAAAGTCCGGTATGATCATGGTTCATTTGGGCTTGGGGAAGATATACATCTAATGTAATCACTAACTGTGCATGAGAACACACTGGAATGAGACTATGGATGGAAAATTTCAACCACTACTGTATATATGTACAGTCAGTCAGACCACGAGATCCAGTTCTCTCCGGCACCAAGCATAAGCCTCAGCAAGTCAGAAACCCTGTAATCAAACAAAATGCGCCGGCCTGCTTTCCTCCCACAAAATCACTCTGCAACACGGCCTTAGATTACATGCAAATGAGTTTAAACTTGATGCACTGGACAAAATGCACAAAAACGTACAACTACTTGATGCCACATATGCTCACCTGACATAATAAAAAGTAGCCAGAGTGACAATGTCCACAGCTGCACTAATACATTGAAATAAGTAATGTATAGAGGTTTGGCAGACCTGAACATAATAAGTGAGTGCTGAAGCTGAAAAAGAGAAGGAGAGAGACAGGGTGAGAGGGACAGAGTGCTTCAGGTACTAATATGAGAAAGGAGAAGAGTTCAAAGTGAGTACCTGCAGCTCTCAAACTCTTTACTATCCTTGTCTTCTTTTCTGTCGGACACCGCATCGCCAGAAGACTGGTGTTTCTGGACTATCCTCATGCCTCCTGCTTTGACTGTTCAAACATAATAAGATAATGCAACAAATCAGAGCTGAGCAGTACCATATGAAAAACATTTTTAGCTTTTCTGCTGGATCAGAAAGTGGTGTCCTTACACTGCTAATGACCCTGCATTGCCAGTATAAGCAATTTCCTCCAGGATCAATGAAGTTTCCTAATATTTTTTCTGATTTGTTTTCATGGGGAAGGCCTGTGCCCCACTTATACGCCAATGCATACAAAGTTCAGTGTGTCATGAGCTTTCTTGTGGACTTTACACAGGACAGACTGACATATTGGCCATGCAGGGCCTTCATCAGTGTAGAGACAACACTTTCTGTTCCAGCACATATGAAACGGGCAAAACAACTGACAGTTACATGCATTTCGAATATAACAAACCTACTAGTCTTTTTTTTTCCTATCATCAAGTTACAAACTCACTATATTCTGTTAAAACACATGCACTCCATGCATGACAGCTGCATTGTGGCCTAATGCTGCAACACCCAAAGGCTACGTTAACATTAGCTGTATTTTTAGCCTCGAGCTGTTTCCTTATTAAACTAAGGATAACTTGATGGCTGTCCAGTCTAAAACAGTCCCTAGCAAGTGTCCTTATATACAAGCTTGATTTTAATCCGATGTCTGATGCAGAACTGAACTGAGATATCCTATACTGTGTTGCTACACTTCAGGTGAGAAAAACAACAACAATGTCCTGGTATTTACCAGCAGGGGGATGTCCAGCTCGAGTTTCATTTTTCTCTTTCGGTGGAGACGACATGACTAACTCGTTCAGTCTCAAAAAAATGTAAAGAAGCTGCTTGTTAGATAAAATAAACACTCGTTTTTCCCCCACGGAGAGATCCAGCAGACTGGTCAACGTGGCTTTTTCCTGCCCCTTTGTTTGGCATAGGGACGTCATGATGTCACGCCCCGCTCCAGCCAATAGCAGCACGCTCTGAGCCCTGACGTTCCTCCACTCCAGCATGGAGAGTCGGACTGTGATTTGGGAAGCGACCCACTTGAACGGGCTGTGTCACAAATTACTGTTCAATACAAATTAATAATAATAATAATAATAATAATAATAGTAATAGTAATAAAAAGAAGAGGAAGAAGAAAAAGAAGAAGAAGAAGAAGAAGAAGAAGAAGAAGAAGAAGCAGGAAGTGGTCATTTTTGTGCATCATTAAACAAGGGTCTCCTTAAATTCTTGATCACCTACTTCTACTTTCGGCTAAGGGTTTGTCTCAGCAGATCAAACGTCTCCATTTCTTTCTATTCTCTGCATCATCCTCTCTCACACCAACTGCTTGCATGTCTTCCCTCACCCTCACCCATAAACCTTCTACTAGGCCTTCCTCCTCTTCTCTTCCCTGGCAACATCCTCAGCACCCTCCTAACATACTCAGTCCCTCCTCAGCATCCTTCTCCCAACATACTCAGGGTCCATACCAACGCAGGATTTTCCTCCAAAACTCGAGTTGTCCCTCTAATAAATTAATCCCTGATCCAGCCCATCATCGTCACTCCCAAGGGGGCGACTTATTTTACATGAAAGCTCTTGTCCTAAACTAAACTTGCAATGTAAACATTAAAAAAGAATAATGAAATATATACACACCAGAAATAGTGATAGAAGTCAGTTAATGAGGAAAAGGGAATGACAGACTGTAAACTGCATTGCATGTCTGCACTAGACTACTCTAATGACATCATGATAGGAAAGAGAGTGGGAGAGAGAAAGGGGGAGAGAGAGAGAGAGAGAGAGAGAGAGAGAGAGAGAGAGAGAGAGAGAGAGAGAGAGAGAGAG
>JBBIGB010298388.1:0-11791 GCA_037577075.1 Alestopetersius hilgendorfi | reverse complement strand
CACCCCCCTCCCCCAACCAGGACAACCCCTTTCCCTCAAATTCTGCCATAGACATTTCAGCAGCACGACATCAGAGCAAAATGAATCCATTCCAATAAATGACAAACTAGGAAATCTGATTGTTTTCTTAGGCGTTAAAGGAACGGAAATACGTATGTTTTCTTTTTGGGACGTTTTCAGCAGACACAGATTTTTTTTTTTTTTAAAGAAGAAAAGTACTTGCTTTTTTATTGTCAAGTCTTCCTTGATGCGCTCCCTTTTCTTTACGTGGGTCTTTGCTGCAGTGATTTCATGAAATGAGTTCATTGTAGTATAAATGCTCTGCTATACTGTCAGCTTGCCTCAGCTAAAATGTTTTTTTGTGCTGGACTTATGGGGGATGGAGAAAAATGAGGTTGATCAAGGAATGGACACAGTGGGAAGGGAAACAAGAAGGGTGTGCGGGGTCAGGATTTTTAAGGGATGGATAATCCAAAGCACTTGTCCTTGGACAACAGGCAAGAAAACAGATGAGTGACAGACTGTAGTCTCTCTGAAAACCACATGTCGTGAAGGTGATTGGAGCAGAAACAAGGAAAGCAAAGATTTTACCGGTGGGACACAGATCTTGCTGAAACTGCAACTTGCCATACATACACAGGGGGAAATGACATCATGTGGAAAAATACTCTCAAAATTAGCAAATAAAAATGTAGGTGACATTTGTGTAGTTTATTTTTGTATTTTGAAAAGCTTTTTCTTGCTTTTTAACGTGTCAGTGTGCATTTTAGGGTGTTTTATTTTTTTCTCACGTTAAAACTCACTGCTCTAACCTTTACATTCTTGGTTGTCCCCATCATTTTGAGGAATTTGCGGGAAGAGCTTGCAAAGGAGCCGTGTGAGATTTGAGAGGCGGGGTGTGTGGATGCGGAGTGTGGATGCGGAGTGTGGATGCGGAGTGTGGATGCGGAGTGTGGATGCGGAGTGTGGATGCGGAGTGTGGTTAACACTGAGGTTTGTTTTAGCCGAATTGTGATTGAAAGCCTGCTGCATTCACGCAGAAAAATGGCTATTATTTTGTTTACTTTATATTTTTATGCTCATTATCACTCTGTATGTGGATGCCAAACCTGGACAAATAATAAGAACCACTGAATGAATTTAGTTTTCCACTCTACACTGCAACCTGTTAAACTGCTTGTTTTTTCCTCATAGTTCGTCTGTTCTACTTCTCCTCTGGTGTTCCCTTCCAGCTTTTTTTAGACTGTTCTAAAACATGGATTTGTAGATTTTCTGTCTGACATTGTGAAGGAAATTGTCCATGTGAAAGTTAATACATTATTACTTTCGTTCTTTGCGACTCTAATTTACATATGAAATGAGCGGTATTTGGAATAAGTGTTATACTTGTCTTTAAAATGGAGAGAACATCTTCATGAAGAGAAACTGAACTTGTTTTTACTTCATTCTTGGTTAAGCCAAGTATGAATTCATTTGTAATATAGTTCATTCGTACCACAAGAGAAATTATTACATCTTGGCCTTTTTATATATTACCTGTAACAAAGTTTTGACATGTTGGTTGTCATCTGATTTCCTTTTTGTGTCCACTTATAAAAGAAACAAAGTGTATAATGTCTCCTCATAATATGGACGTTTGTTTCTTTGGAATACAATTTGTTTAGCTGGTCTGATGCAAGCATTGGTTCCGTTCATGGTGTCCTTTTGAATCCTACATGGATAACGGGTTCATTTCTGGGTGACTGTACTAAATGATTGAATAAAATGTTTCTAGACAAATTGAAGTAGATTGTTTGTCTTATAATTTCCAGGAGCCCTGGCAGAGCTTAACCATTGATTTCTATATATGAACAATTTAAATTGCCTTTTGTATGTATGTTTCTGAGCTTGCCTAGCTACAAATCTTTATTAAATCATATGGATGAAAACTTTTCATAATGATTTGTGTTTGACCACTGCTTTTATGGCGAAACAATAGAAATTCATATAAATGTAGATACAAAAATGTATGAAAAATATGCGAGCTGTAAGGGCACCCCTTGTTGGTGGATAGATTAAATGCAGAGAAAGAATTTCAGATTGTTCACACTGTGCTGATTATTAATGGCCACTTTACTTTTCAATGATCTGTGTTTACACAGAAGAATCAATGAAATGCACCAAAAACACCTCTGTCCCAACATTCCACCTAAAACTGAAACACAACAATGCATGTCTAGAATATCCACATGGCCATTTAGATTGATGTGATCTGGTCAAGACAGTGAAGAAGTAAAGTTGGAATTAATTCCGTTTGTAAACGGAACAATTCGGTGAATGATTTAAAGAAAACCAAACCGTACCTACAGTAAAGTATGGAGGTGGGAGCATTACATGAAGCTGTGGTGCTTAGGCACACAGTTGTACATATTCACAGGCATAAGAAAAGATTTTTTAAAAAGTGAAATGGTATACAAACACCAAAAAAAAAAAAACAGCTTATTTGCATTTAGATTAACTTCCCAGCCCTAATATATACATATATATATGTTTTGTGTGTGTGTATTTGTGATATATGTAAAGCAAGATTACCTAAATATCCATTATAAGTGTTTAAAGTTGATATTTCAGCTCAGTTCAGTCATACTTCTAAGCAGTCAAACAATATTTAAGATTCAATTTAATATAAGCAGGGACACAAAATAAACACATCTTTCTCTATATAGTGTATATTGGATCCAGTTTTTGTATAAGTAGAATGAAATGTTTAAAACACACCTTTAATTCTATATAAAACTGGTTTTAAATCAAATTTGACCACATTTGCAATGATTACAGATACATTCCCTAGTCATTAATTTAAAGTGCAGCAATTCCTTGCGTGTACATTCTGATGCAGGCTTTGTTGTTCTGGCTCTTTGTTGGTTAGCTGGATGCTCTTTGTTTTATCCACAGCATTGCTTTTAAACTGCATAGAGAGAAGTGTTAAAAAAGTGATGGATAGATGAAAGCCATTGCTGTTTGAAGGTAAAATAGTAATAGAGGTACTCACATAGTGGAGTGCTGCTCTGGCTGCGCTTTTGAAGGCAGTTTCAACATCTACGTCCTCTTTAGCGCTGCACTCAAAATACTTGGCCTTTATACCCTCACACAGCTGCTGAACTCGCTGTGGGGAAACCTGTAAGCAATGATATTCAAAGTAAACGTTGCTATTTGCAGTTTTGGGTAGTAAGACAAGATAAACCTTTATTAGTCCCACAAGTGGGGAATTTATACTGTTATGGCAGAAAGTGGACAGTAGAAAGCAGGGGGCATCGGAAGCATTTTTAAAGTGAGGGGGACGCATCAGGCTCATGCGCTGAGTTGGAGGCAAACCCGGAGTGGGTTTCCAGTGGTATGTGTATTCTCCTATTGATTAAGTGGAATGGATTCTTTCACCAAATATTTAAGATTGAACAGTGCTGGGTGAACTAATACTTTATGTTAAACTAATAATTTTGAAATGTGAAGTGGACACGTCCCCTTCAGATTGAATGGCAATAATTATTTATACAATTATTTTAAGTGATGTAACCTCTCGAGTGCCCAGGTCAGTCTTGTTGCCCACCACTATGAAAGGAAAGGCTGTGAAGTCCGCAGGGTCAGCTTGCAGCAGGAACTCTTTGTGCCAGCCATCCAGTGCACTGAAGGAGGCTGCAGAGCTCAGGTCAAACACCAGGAGGCAGCAGTGCGCACCACGGTAAAGGGCAGAACCCAGGGAGTGAAATCGCTCCGAACCAGCCGTGTCCCACAACTCAGAGAACAAAACACACACACACACACACTTCATACATAGAAAATGTCTGGATAATACTAGAATTTGATCATGTGTTGAATGTTCTTACCTGTAGAGTCACAGTGTTTTTATCCACAGTCATTTCTTTTGTCAGGAAATCTACCCCAATGGTAGCGCGGTACATGCTGGTGAATCGATGATCCACAAGCCGCGTCATCAAAGACGTTTTCCCCACCCTTTACACATATAAAATACAATAAAATTCAGTTTCAGCTATAAATGTTAAGGAAATTAGTCTGCAGAAATCAAGTTCACATTGACAGTAGGCTACAACTGATAGAGTGAGTCTATACCGAAGGCATGCTACTAAACCAAGCCCTTTTGGCTTTGTCCATGAGTCCTTGCAAGAACACTGCAGGATTAGGTCACCTTTTAGAACAGGCCTTAACAGAAATGTAGTGGCTGCTCCTGTTCACAATCAGGGACATCTATAAGTTCTCCAGAGGTGTGAAACTGGGCTGATTCTGCAAAGATTATTTTCGCTCCTCTAATGCTATGAACTCTCGGAAGTGGGGTTACTGGCACTAGATTATACTGATCTCTCATAACCTGAACGTAGCAGCATTATTTGGCAACCCACTCAAATTTACATTTAGATATATGTTTTAAATGGTAATTGTTTTCAATCAGCCCAGTTGTTACAGCAGCAAATTAATTCTTATTTGTGACATGATGTTTCTACTGCTAATGATGTTTCAGTTCGCAACGCTCTCCCCGAACAATGTCTCTATCATGGTCGGCGGAACCATTATAGCATGGTTGGACATACCCCTACCCCAACTTGTTTCGTCCTCCCACTTTTTGTTTCTGAGATGCGCAAGCACCCCTCTCTCTCCTTGGAAAAAGCAGTCTTTCATGCCCACAAAACAAGACTAAATGTTAATAGTCCACTACTATCAGAAGGTGAATAATTCATAGAAGTATTGTTGCCCCCCCCCCCGTCTTCAAAAAAAGACAAGGAAAGGACCACAAACACCTAACACTATGTGTAGTGTACAATGCATTATAATAAAACCACTATAAACACAGCTGCACATGTAGGGACTGACTGTTAGCAAGCCATTTTCTAAGCCTATCAGTCAAATGCTTAAATCACCTGTTCCCACATTTTGTTATTTGTGTTCTAAGACTGTAACATCATTATGAACTGTGACTTGCTTTGCAGACTGAAATTAAACTGACTTCATCTTCTCTGAGTGTCTTATACCTCAATTAATCATAAATAAAATACAGGAATGATGATCCAACAGAGAGGGGCTGGATGGTTTCTGGACCAGGCCTCTTCACACTGACAGAGCAGGTGTGCTGGACGGGCACCTAATCTTAGCTGGTAATAAGTGCAGACACATCCAGGCTGTGTGACTCTCTTCAGCCCATCCCTCCATGTTTCAACACTCTGCTTTCGACAGCTGGAGCATCTGCCGCCCTCCAGGGTGTTCTTGAGGTACGGATGTCTTCTCAGTCCTGTCACCGCTGGTCTTCTTCCTCAGACAGAACTCTCCTGCTGGGTTAACACGTTTTACCGGCATGATAATCCTCTTCATACTTTGTAAACATTAGATCAATTGGTAAAATCAATTCAGTTGAGTTATAAGCATGGACTAATTTGTGTTCTTTCCACTTTGACTTCTGTGACTCTTCCAGTGTGTGCAACATACCCAGCAGCATTCTGCTGAGGCGCTCTGCAGGCTCAGCTTGAGACTGGTGTGGAAAGGTGTGTGAAAGGTGAACACCACAGTAGTCTTGGAGCTTGTGGAAGAGTGTGTTTTCAAACTCTTTTTATTGATTGTGGTGTATCTTAGCCCGGAAACCAAAACTCTTGTTACGTAGGCTTAAACGTTCTTGGTACAGTGAGCCATTACTACCAATATACAGTAACCCCCTGCTAAATCGGTGTTAAGCGTTTGCAGCATCAGTTGTTTGCAGATTTTTTCCTAGAACCAAATTAATAATTGTTCGCAGAAATCCCCGCAAATTCGCCGAAACCACAGATATCCTCTGCTATTTTGGGGATGTTTTTAGTTTTACTCTTCTTAAAAGCATGTACTTTTCTACTGCAAATTAAATTACATACATTTATGTAATTTAATTTATATAAATGCTTCTGTAAATGCTTATGCTTATGTTCACCCTGCTTATATCAAAGAAAACACACATGCATGAATTACAAAACAGTCTATATAGGGCTAACATCAGTATTTTACGTTCTAGCACTGCGGGAGACAGCATTTCAGTGTAAACTGTACAGTGCGAATACAAGTTCACTTTTAAATTATTTTGTGGGTAATGAATAATGAAATTAATGTGTTTTGGAGCCTATTTGGGGCATATTTAGGCTTTACACAAAATAATTGTACCTCATTACAAATTTGTGGTTTTTCATCATTTGCAGGTGCTCTTGGAACGTAAACCTGTGAATTTTGGGAGTTTACTCTTATACTCTTCACCTCTCTTACTCTTATCCATGTGTAGATAATCAAAGGAGACGATCCCACATGATGCAGAAATCTCAATGCTAAAGATAGGTGCTCTGTTTCTGTCATGTAACATAGTGTACATTTCCTTTTTCAACTTAAGCCAGAAACAAGAGCCAGCATTTGATCTGCACCTATGTGTATCTCCTCATTTAGCTGTTTATAGGTAACAGACTTCAGGGATTGTTGCAGTCTCCCTCCTGAGAATCCTATCTCTCTGAGGAGCTGTCTGACTGCTTCATTCTCGGCCAGCTTGTCTTGATGCCTCAGGTGGTCATGTGTCCTTTTCGGGGGTCAACACTCTGCTGATAGCGAAGTCTGGACTTTGGATATCTTCCCATTCAAAAGGCTTTATTGGTTCTGAGATACAACCCTCCTCCAGTAGTGCATCTACATTATAGCTTCCCTGGTTTTATCTCCCTCCACAGCCTTTCCAGTGCATTTTATGGCTTCCTGTGGACATAATCTGTTTAATGGTCTGTGACAAAACGTCTCAATTTGCTGTTCCAGGCCTATATTTGAGTGTGAACCTGTAATCCGCTAACTCTGCCGCTGTATACAATGAATGAGTGCATGAAACAGTCTGTTATGACTAGCTGCTGTGCCAGAAATTCAAATTTACCAGAATGTAACTGTCGATGTCTGGGACACATATGCTGTGACTCAGAGAACACCCTCTTAACGCTGGTGCAAAACTGCACCTAGGACCTCTTCTGAAGAATCCAGATGCAGTATGCAGCGTCTTCAGACACATTTCCATCCATCCTTGCAGCTGAAAACTCCAATGCTCCAATGCTCAAATGCTCACTAGGCAGTTGGATGGCCTAGTGGTTAAGGCATCCACCCTGTGACCAGAAAGTCCGGGTTCGATCCCCAAGACCGCTAGGCACCGCTGAGGTACCCTGAGCAAGGTACCGTCCCCACGCACTGCTCCCCGGGCGCCGTGTTTGTAGCTGCCCCCTGCTTCACTTGGTGAATGGGTTAAATGCGGAGGTTGAATTTCGTGCTGTTCACACTGTGTGCAGTGGTGTGTTCACGTATGACAAATTTTCACTTCACTTTCAAACAACTCTCTCATCTCACTGGTCTCACCTCGACATCTGGCAGGAACTTTCTTGTCAGTTTGTACCTGTGAACCAGTGTCCCACAGTATTGTAGTGTCCTCTCCTCCTAGGGATGCTTGAACTAGACGTCTCTTCCCAATCAGTTTGGCTATTTGTTGTTGCTAAACCGTGTGTGGTCCTTAAGCAGAACAGATACACTTTATCTGTGTTTTCTGCAGGATGAAGCAGGATTTCAGTTTTATTTCTGCTGCTTAAGACATTTTTCATTTGACAGCCTGATGCCCAGTGTTCAGAGCTGCCAAACTTGGATCATACTTTCCATGAGGTTGGACACTTGACACTTCTGACACAGTTTTTGCTGTTTGCCAGTTTAGGCTGCATTCTGTAGTTTCAATTTGGCTTTCCACTCACACTCTGGGGTCTGGTGAAGGCTTACAATTTGAGATTCTAAATAGCTTTGCCTATGGCTTTGTTACCTTGGTTATGTCAAGTTTATTCATCTCACCATATTTGTGCTTATTGTCTAGTTTGTGCAGATACAAGTCTACCTCATTATTTGATGCCACTTTGATCAGCTCTGTCTTTGATGCTTCACGCAGCTTTTTTCTATTTCCAGACTGTATGCAGCTGTCATTTTGTCCAACAGGATTTCATCTTCAATTTCTGGATCTTGTGAGTATGGCTTCATGTCTGCACAAATGGAGGCCAGTCATAATAAGGAACTGGTTTTAGCTCTGAACTGTACATCAAACAGGATTTCAGTCTTTCTGAAGCGAAGCCAAAATGTCGTCTCAGATCCATTGCTCTCACTGTGGTTTTTCAGTTCCTGAACTGTGTGTGTGAGAGAGTGATACAGCTCTGTTGCATCCTTCTCAATGTAATGAGTACATAATATTTATCTGACAGCTCGTAATGTCAAATCAACTCTACTTTAAAGACAACTCTTCAGTTCTATCGCTTCTCCCTCATCGTATCCTTTTAAAAACGCTCTTTGAAATTTGATTCTCCAGACTGGTGTATGTTAATTTATCTGTCCCATTATACTTAAATCTCTTCTATAAAGTGGATAGTTGTAAGCAATATTTTGACTAGAGGCTGCTTCTGCTGTATTTGGGGCAAAATTATTTGTTCCCAGTTCGCTTTAGTCCCTGTGCGATCTCACTATTGTCCACCAGGTGGTGCCCTTGCCCTGTTTGCTGAGACTGGGATTCATCACCTTAACACATAACAAACATTATTTATCCTGAGGGAAATCCTTGCATCATTAGCATGCTCAGTGAAACAAGAAAGAATAAAAGCTAATAAATAATACAATAGAAAAATATGAAGATATTACTGTACTGTAACAGCAGTAGTGCAAAATGGTATACAAGTCCACAACTGTTACATGTTCCCAGTTCTTTAGTCTCAGAGTGCACCAGAACGTTTCATCTTCATGTTGAAAACAATACTGCTGTTCACTGGAGTTGTTCCTAAAGTTGAAACCTTTTTTCTACTCTCATAAGTTTTCATATCTGCATGAAAGCCTCAACAATCAGTTGAAGATTTGTATCAGGCTTGTTAAGTGAGACAGAGGGCCAGACATATTTGTGGCATGGGAAGAATTCAGTCTGACATCCCAGGCCTGAAATTATGTTTTTGACATGAAAATGGTCCCATCAAGAATCAAAATAGGACTGATTCCACAGAGGCATCATAATTACAAACGATTTACAAATGAATAAAATAAACTGAATTAATGTGTGTAGAAATGTGAGTGCAGATGCTTCTACACAGGTGTACTGCACTATACAGGTGTACACAACATGATACACTCAAAACAAACATAACAAATTAAAAATCTTTAAAAGAGAGTTCAGTGTTGGGTCAGAGATGTCAGGTGCTTTTTTCACAAAGATTGACTTGCGTGCGAACTGTGCGAACAATAACTTGAGTTATAAATAGACAAAGAAATGGTGGTCAAAAGTGTACATTAGGAAAATAAACTGGGGTTTGGCACGTTCAAGAGTAACACAAAGATTGTGGTTATTTCCAGTTACAACACCACAATGAAAGCTCTTAAAAAAATGTTAATTCTTTCTTATTTCATTACAAAATGCTGTAACTTCATATGTACAAATTTGGACTTAAAGAGAACAACAGATGATGTGCAACGATTAGATCATTTTTCCTTTTAGCATTTCAAGATTTAAACACTTTTCCACCAGAAACTGCAGACTATTACTACAGTGCTTGCGGAGATATATTAAATACATTTAACCAGAAATCACAGACATTACATGTATTTTTTTTAGCTCCCAAAAATCATTAGTCCTTCTCTGAAGGTCTTGAAGGCCCTTAGGGTGCAAAAATTATAGTTTTGATTTATTTCCTTCTCAGCCCAAATGTAGCTGATCAGTCAAAACATGTTTATTTGTTTCTTTAGTTTTGCACGGGATTTGTGAGGCTAATGTAACAAGTAATGGAAACTTATGCACACCAGTTTTCATCGCGCACTTGTTTTATAAAAGCATCATGCAGCTTCAAAACACATCAAGCAATCTGTCAATTAATTAAGCTGTTAAGAAATGTTGCCACTGTCTGCACTAATTGGGTTTTTTTAAGCTTTGATTGCTTGTAGGTACATTACCTTTATTGCTCCAGTGCAAATCTAAACATGTGTGAGTACAATTGGGGTAAGGGGGAAATCCTATACTCTCACATTCACAAATGATGTTATCACGCTTCTAACATTATGAACACTAGCTACATGTTAGTCCTACCAAATGTTAATTCTACTGTGGATATTTAGACACCATATAGACATCATATCGTTTTTCAATGTCAACTTGTTACTCACCCAGAGTTTCCCACAAGAACCACTTTCAGATGGAATTTATTCCACTCCTCCATGTTTTTCAGGTAATCGGCGGATTAGTAGCGTGGAGATGAAAACATCCAGCATTACAGAAAGTCCATCTTTGCCAGTAAACGTGCACTAAAGCATTTTTTTCAAATACTAATGGAAATAGCCACAGAGGCTTGATGCTACTGACCCAAAGAAGGCCAACGAGCTAATGGTTAACAAAAGCAAACAACCATAGAGGTGTGGCAGGATCAGGTCAGTTTTACTGCGGATTTATAATGTAAATACACACACACACACACACACACACACACACACACACACACACACACACACACACACAGATACACTAACATTAAGAATCAAGTCACTTTCTCAGTTTTCTTTTTTTTCCCAGACAAGAAACCTTTATGAACACTTTCTTTTTAATGTCTATTAAATTTGCATCCACTAGAAGCTGCGTGGGAAGTTACTAAGCAGAACACACCTGCCCTCAGTCAGTCACACACACAGATAAAGACACACACTGCGCTGCTCTCACACTGATGTCTGAAAAAAAAAAAAAAAACCAGTTCCGATCTCCAACAGAAGGTGGGACTAGATCACTAGGCACTTCTCACTTAAGTCCAACTGTTCAAATGAAAAACTGAAATAAGGAGGAATGGAAGAAAGATTTTGCCTCATTTTGAAGCCAACATACACTATCTGTATTTGTACCCCTTTTACAGCAACAGCCTGGTGTAAAGGAAGGCTTTACTTTAGATGCTGTGCAAAATACATACTGTACTTAAGTAAATGCACTTCAATATGTAAAAAGTAATAATATTACATTTTATTTTCAAAATATATTTTAAAAGTAATATGCATAACTATTTTATGAGTATGTGAAATGTAAAATATAAATGTTTATATTTAAACACGTTTATATTACAATTTTATATTAATGATTAAAATATTTATTAGAGGGATATTACTGTTTTTAATTGTTGCCAAAAAGCCTTTTTCCATACCAAGTTATTTGACTAAATCAATGGTCAGTAACAGGATACTGTCACCTTTAAAATTTATTAACTGATAGTTAAATTAATTAAAGATAAATATGACTGTATGTCAACAAAATGACTGCACCTTATTGTCAGGATAGTAGAGTTTTGAATCACAGGTTCACTGTATGTTCACTGTATTGTTGATTTAGTTATTTATGTAGTTTTACAGTGATGGATTACTTCAGGAAAGCTGCATCTACATTTTTGTCTTATTTGGCAGATTCTGCAGGTCTTTCAATCTCCCTTTCTATTTAGGGCTGTAAATATGATTTTTAACTGTGGCATGATTTATGAACACGATATTAAATATCTCAGATCCTGTTCAGATGAAACAACCCCTTAGATATTATTTTTTTGTACTTAAAATAGAAATGCGTAAAAGTGAGTGTCCTGGGTACAGCTTGTTCAGTGCCGCCCACAGCTTGTGTGTGTGTGTGCGTGTGTGTGTGTGTGTGTGTGTGCGTGTGTGTGTGTGTGTGTGCGTGTGTGTGCGTGTGTGTGCGTGTGTGTGCGTGTGTGTGTGTGTGTGTGTGTGTGTGTGTGTGTGT
>JBBIGB010298381.1:0-11791 GCA_037577075.1 Alestopetersius hilgendorfi | reverse complement strand
TTTATTAAAAATGTTACAAAAAACCACATGCTTTCAAAGGGTGTCCTAATTTTTTCACATGACTGTATATATAGTAGCTCTACACCTGAAGCATCATTTCCCTGGTTTAGCTCCAGTATAAGTCAATAGTGTTTCTCCACATGAAAGCTGTGTTTGCAAAAGTTGTTTTAGACTAATTAAAGTTAAAAGGTTACTGTAATTAACAATGAAAAGACAAGCAACAGTGTTTAACTATATAAATACTTCAGAAAGCAGAAGCAATGACAATATTCCAGTGACGAGCGTTAGTGACGCAACATGGTGAGCTCTAGTCTGGTAAGGACAACAGGAGGTAATTCTGACAAATCAGTGTGAACTGCATGCCCTCTGTGAGTGGTTTATAAATTGTTTTCTCAGAAAACTGTCAGGAAAGCTACTGTAGCGCTTCACTGACCATTCTAAGGTCAAAATTTTCATTTCAGCTGGCTAAAGTGAACACTGTGCTTCCAGCCCAGCCATGTAAATAGTCTTTTTCATTTTCTTTCACTAGGTCATCACACAGGTAGAGCTTGTTGGTGAACTGCTGTTTTCTTCAAGTTTAAGTCATTAACTTACTCTAGGCTGGACACTGTAATCCAAAATCTACAAAGGTTGGGGGTGGAAAATATTTAGTCATGGCACGCACGTGGCACTCTTGCACCATGCCGGTCAAATTACACCATTTAGGCAGCACGACAGGATTCGTGACGGCAGGAGAAAAGCTGGATATATTGGAATAAATTTGATAAAGTCTTTAATGTCACACCTAAAATATATCTCACAAAGCAGTGCAATTTCACAACAAACTCACTTGCAGCTCAACCTAATCAGTTAAAATCACCCTGGTGATTAACTACACAATGGCTGAACCTTTAACCCACTTAGAATAGGCTCAGCTATTGAGAAAACTGTTCGTTTACAAAAGAACGGCCTCTTGAAACTAATCATGCAAGAACAGTGGGAAAAGGGGGGCACTGAAAAGATCAGAACGCCTTTTGAAGGACCAGAGTCCTTTAAATGAACTTCAAATGAACCCGGTCTCACCCCAGATTAAAGCAATTCAGTCACATTGCAGCATGCTCAAACTGGCTCTTACAGTGCTGACAGCTGCCTTCACAGCAGCACTGAGAAAAAACATGCTCCGCTCGCTCCCTCACTAAACAAGTCCAACAGCTCTCAAAGCCTACAAGCTGAGGGCTGTCCCAGAACAGGTGCAACCATAACTGAGCCCTGTCGTTCTTGCATCTCTGAGCAGAACTCTCCTGCAACACATACAGCTGTCGCAACAAACCTCATATCTTAAAATGCGGTCAGTGGTGCTCACACATCGTGAAAGACTCTGCGCACTTTTTGTTCCTGCAGACAGAGGAAATAAGAGCGGCAGCATCCTCACCCAGCCATAAAAGCAAGCCTGAAAACGACAGTGGCCAGACTCACTTCCTGACAGACAGACGGCGGAGTGCATGATCTCTGAATCACCACACACAGCTCTTTGAGGTCTCCGCACATCCCCCAATGATTAATTCTCCAACTGAAACTGACAAACCCACTATTCATATCAAGACACTTTGTTACGTTACAGAGTAAAGCCTACTTAACTTTGACATACTATTCTTTTATTTTTTTCCCCTTTGGGGGATGCACAGATTGCAATGTTCTTGGCCGATTCTGATTACCGATTTTTTTGTAAGTGTGATCGGCCAATATCGATTTTTCCGATTCCGTTTTTTTCCCCAGACAACAGAAAATTAGAGCTGCTGGGTTTCAACTTTAATGTAATGTGGTAGTTATTTCCTTGTTTACTGGTTACTTTTATAATAGTGACATGATAGTGGAAGCTCTACAGCAAATACAAACAAATCTACTTTAATATAAAGCTTTTTTTCATAAAATTTCTTTACAAATTGAACTAAATTTCAACACTTAAAGCAGTTTTAAACCAAACAAGAATTAATACACATTCTTTCCCACAAATGACTGACGCTTCAACACAGCAGTATCGGCCGAGTGATGTCACCTTAACTGAAAGTGATCGATAAGAAAATCAAGAAAAAGCAAGTCAGAACTCATACAGCATAGGTGTGCACTTCAGAGCATGACATGCAAGATTACATTCCCAGTTACAAAAGGTGGAGACAAAACATGCTGCATTAATACACCAGGCAGGTTTCCTGGACAGGGATCAAGCCTAGTTCTGGACTATCCATATTTTGACTGGTGATTCTCCACTGAAAAAATACCGACCATGACCATACTTATTCCCTGCTCAGACGCCTGACCCCAGAGCAAGTCTTTCTGCTGTATGACTCTTTAAAATTCATGAAAATGTGCGTGAAGGACAGCCTGAACTGTGGGAGAGTGATACAACTGAGTGGTGGTGGGCGAACTGAATGAAGGGACAGATTTTGATCAAAGCACTCCAAGAAGGAAAGGTGCTGTTTTTCTACACCTCTGAAGTGCAGTCTGAGTTCTGAACAATTAAGAGGGGAAAATATCGAATTACTACTTTTTCTATTTGTATTTCAACTGCATTTTAATTTATACCAACTTAGGCCTCCCTCCTACCGCACCAGAATAGTTAATCTTCTCCGACTTCAAGCTTGTGTAACTGCAATGTGCCAGACTGCTAATTCACAGGTTTTGCATTATTAGATTTAATTAATCAACTTAAACTGTAGCACTGTTTAATGTCCAGTGTAAGTGAACATTTGAAAGAGCTAAAAATAACAGGGAATTTACACTCTGGTCTGAGACACCTGACAATGATAAATTATAAGCCACATTAAGTTAAGTTTCAATTATCAGACAGATGATCTGTCCAGGAGTGTACTATTGAAATATAGGAACTGTAATTCTACCATTTAATACTTACATACAAACATACAGCTACCGTTTACTTTGTTTTAAATAATATGCAAGAAGCAACTGAATCACGCCCCAGATATCCAGTCGAATATTTTCTGCTGTATCAAACCGAAACCAAAAGTGCTGAATGGCTGAATGTCCGTGCCTTATATTTGGCCCACAATGAATTTACACAAAAGCCTTCATTCATGAAACACACAGAGAAGCCAATATGGAACATCTGAGGAGAGTCAGCATGACAACAGCACACAAAGTGATGCACAACAGCACACAGCATACCAGTGCAACAAACATGATTGACCCTGTGCATGGAAAACATCAAAAGTTAAGATTTTCCTACATTCAAACAATTCCTTCAATTTGTTTACTGTCCAATGTCACACTTATTGTAAAGCGTTTCCATCACTTTGTCTTGCTCTTATACAGCCACTCAAGAGAATGTTAGCTACCCGATACCCCTGTATAGGCTCCCTAATGCCCTGCATGTCATTTACACCCACTCCGAGTTTAAATTTAGGTCACATTTAGAAACATGATACTAACCATAGTGCATACAGTACTTGCTCTGGGAAAATGATTTGACATACTGCAGATTAGAGAGCTAAATTCAGACAGTCGGACACGACGTCTCAAAGACCGTGAAGTTGAGTCAGCACAGACTGAACCTCAAGAGAGCCCTACATCCAGTCGTGCTTCCACAAAACACACAAACAACGCATAAACATTTTACAGCTCGTTTATACACAAACATTCATAAAGAGTCACTCTAATGGCATGTTTCCACTGGGCGGCACAACTGTCCTGTATTGTGCCATGATCATTCATGTCACAGTTTCTTTTGCAGAGCATGCTGTACCATACCAGAGTATCTCCAAGCCATGTGCGAAAGTTTGGATGGAACTACAAAGACTGCAGTGCCTGGTCAAATGCAACCATCACAGAACTGTTACGTGTTGCTCTGTGTTAGACACCTGCAAAATGCCAGCTAGCCGGAATCAGTGTCTGACAGTTCAAAATTCAGAGAAGATAGCAGACCAAACGGATCTCCTTTGTTATTGCTACTGAGAAGTTATGTGACCCTGATGCAACACCTATTTTCTACTGTGAGAAGCAAACAGGGCACAGGTACTTGGTACATTTGCCCCTATGGTTCTCAAGTAATCTTGCATGGTATAGGTGACAGCCTGCAGACAGTCCTCCTAATTAACATACAGATAAGAGCATTTGTTAAAGAAGAGTTTTCATCCCCACCCAATACATGTACTGCAAGATAAACTGATGAGTGATAAAGGTTGCTTAGTGTTTAACTTGACTAGATGCCATGAAACAAACAGCAAGACTCAAGGAGATTTAAGAACACGAAATACATTTAACACACTACACTGGAAATGACATCTCAATCTAACCCAAATTTCATCAATGTAACGCGGATGCAGGGTAACAGATGTGAATATTCATTCACGTGTCTACTTTGCAGACAACTTTTATGGGCCAGAAAAATTCCTGCAGACACATGATGCATGGTCATAAAAGAATTGCTAAACATTAAAGAATCATCTGTTGGAGTTAATGTAGGGACATTATGTAAATACTTCACAGCACAATTATTTTGAATGACTGATAGCTTTAGTTGTAGCATCAAGATCATTAGTTGCAGCAGAAAGTCTTATGAGTCATATGTTGGAACGCTCAGATTCAGCAACAACCTCTCAGCAGATCAGGTGCTTGCTGGACATAGGATAGCGAGCGCTCTCCTGGAGAGAAAAATAATCTGTGGTTAATGCACCAGGAGCTGAATCATAGACTGGCAGCAGCGGATTTCTGTTTAAAACCATTCTACTACTACTACTAAAACGGCATTATAATTAGAAGCACGGGGATAGCAGCTGAATGACTGGGATTTTCCTGTCAATCTGAAAAGCTGCTGAATGGGCTTCCAACACACTGCTCACACGTATGGGGAACCACACGCCTTCATTAAGCTCCAACAGCAAAGTAACAGACTGTGTTCCACACAATTCTGTTTGGCCTTAACTCTGTCTGGCCTAAAACAGCTACACAACCACTCATGAGACAGCAGTCAATAGTGGCAATAAACACCACTTGTGATGCCTCCCTGGTAGAACTGATGTACTTTGAGCTACACTCGATCAAATCAGCTCAGTTAAAGATCCTAATTCATTAATAGAGAGTCTCAAAATATCTCATGAGCCTAATGAGTTTTCACCAATTCAGTCAAGTTGCATAACTTGGCAAGCCAACAAACAATGCTGACGGCCAAAACTGAAATTGCACTGAGAGTAAACACAAGCTGCCTTTATAAAATAAACAAATTCTGCTCCACCCCACTCAGACTACTTACACTGCAGCAAATTAAACTTCGACAAAGACATGTAGGATGAATAATGGCACAGCAAGATGATCAGATGACTCAGAGTTTGGATAAGACCACTAATAAACAAGTAAACGGTTTTAAAAAAGGCACATCACTGGTGCCAGTCCACGAGTTGGCTCTCTCAGTCTAAGAGATTAGTTGAAGCACTAAAGGCAGTTTCTTTCCTTCAGTGACGAAAATCTACTGGCACGTCAAGATGAAGAAATGCTGACAATGTCCTTCTTACCACCCGTAGGGCAAACATGAGTAGACAATCTCATTTTGCAAGGCCTGGGTTGGCAATTAGCATAATGGCAAAAAAAAATAGTCAATGGTCATCAGTTTTAGACCTGGACTTCTCTCAGCATAACACATTACAGCAGCTTTTCATAGTACGGGTGTCGCTCCACACTATGATAGTGATTATATGCACAGATATAAAATGCCTCATCATACGTTAAATCGTTCAACCGCAAACCAGTAACACTATATTAGTTAGCTTATGTTAATAAAACATACAGAAAGGATTAAAATATAATTGATGGGTTTACGATCATATCCGACTTAAAACAAGCATGTAAAAGGTTATTTCAGGGGTTAAGCGTATGATGGTGCAAATATAAGACGTGTTGAAATAAGCATCTCCATAACAGTCTAAACCGACAAGTTTACCTATTTTGCACGTAAATTCTGAAGTCAGGTGCATCACTAAAAGCCCTTTAGCTTCAGTACTAGTATGGCCAGCATTTACCCAATTCCAGACACTAGTGGTCAGTTCCCACAGCCTCAAAAGCAGCACTTAAGCCAAAACACTTCACAAACTACTGGCCCAGACCAGCCCTGGGACACTGTGTGCTAATGGCTACTCACACAGACCAAGATGTTCCAAGTCTTTAAGCAATCCAGTTTTTGTGCATCAGTCAGGACACACAATCACTTTATTCATCTCCCCATGGTCGCTGCCGACTAACAGAGTAAAGCTTCACAATTACCTAATTCTTTATTCAACATTCTGGTAATATGAATGTTTAATATGGCAAAGGTCATACAGTAACCTCCTGAAGTGTACATTTAGATAAAGTCACTGTGATTCAGATACTGCAATAGATCTGCTCTCTTCTAAAACCAGCCGTGGACAAACTGTATAAAACAAAAAAAGCAGCTTATTTTTAACAATTTCATGTAACAGCTTTCTGTACAATAGAAGAATAGAAGACAACTAAAGTCCTGTTTTAGTTGTGTATGTCAACCTAGTGTCACTGAGTGCTTTAAATGTAGTTTAAGCCTACTTTAAATATTCCTCTAAAGTGCAATGCGGCACTAAAATGCTTAGCTTAGTTGTTTTACGCAAATCAATCACTCTCTGCATCTGTAATCATTCAATATCAGTATCAGAAAACAGAGGGGGGGCATGCAATTGCTAGCAAATGGTTCTGTCTTTATGATCTTTGGTTTACTACCAACATTGCCTCAAAAAAGGGCAAAGTTTCAGCAAGACAGTTTTAGAAGAATTTAGAAGAACACTTAGCATCTGGTTCTTATCTTTGCCTTGGTAAATATCTGTCTCAGGAAAAGGCACATTTCACATCAAACAACTCTGAAGAAGTGTTCACATATTCATTTAATTACATATTGTAATGCAAGTTCAAAATTAAATGTCCCTATTATACCCCTCCTCTATTCTCACTGAACAGAAAACTCTCAGTTACACATTTCTCTGTCCACTGGTGAGCCACTTCTGAGGTCCCTCTCACTGGCCCAGCTGTGAGCACCTCTGTGTCTATGCGTTACATGTGTAGCCCAACAACCCCTACTTCAGAGCAGACATTTTTATTGGCCTGTGTTCCTGAGGTCAGAACTTCAAACAGCCCATGAAAAGACCAGCTAGTACGTGAAATGAAAGAAGAGGTAAAACATACAGATCTGTAAGACATACAAAGGGAACCACAACCTGCCTGAACTCCCAGAGCAGGCCAAAGTGCAGTATATGTACAAAAGTATTGGGTTTGGGCTAGGCCCCTTACTTCCTGTGTTCAACCTTAATACTTTACGAAAACGAGACATTTCGGACATCATGTTTCCAACTTTCCTATTCCAGGATGACTGTGTCCCAGTGCACAAAGTGAGCTCCATAAAGACATGGAAGGATGAATGGAAGAACTTGACTGGCCTCACAGAGTCCTTGACCCCTACCCCATCCAACACCTTCGAGATGAACTGGAACAGAGATTACGAGCTGGTCCTTCTCATCAAACACCAATACCTGTTCTCATAAAGGCTCTACTCATTCTGAATGGGCACAAATTCCCCACAGAAAGTGGTGGAAAGCCTTCAAAGACGAGTGGGGGCTGTTATAGTTGCAAAGGTCCCCACAAAGTCCACATTAAAATATATATTTGAATGCACAGTCCTTGTTGGTTTAATGGTCAGTCGTCCCAATACTTCTGTCCGTGTAGTGTATGTCTTGGCGGCTGCTGCGTCTGTTTCAACCCAAAACAGGCGTCATCAGACCTGAGGTCCCGGCATTCACCTGGCCTGGGGAGTTTTCAATCTCATTTTAAAGAGAAACACTTCGCTTATTAATCCTTGGTCTGTTTTAGCCACACAAATAGTACCCTGCAGGAAGTTCTCCAAAAAGTAGAGACAAATCTATAGGCGCAAGAAGCTACCATACCAGTGTTTACAAAGGGACATGGAGGCAAATGTAGCATCAGCATGTCTCCAGCAGGGAGACAAAAGGGCAGCGAGACTAAAAACGAAAGTGAAGCGGCGAGCCACGTTTAAAAGCAGTCTTTTGTTGTCTTTGTGCAAACAGAGGCTGAATTTACCTTCCTGTTCCTCCTTAAACGGAGCTTTAGGGTGTAGAATGTGTTTAAGGTGTAATGGAACCTCGGAGAGAGTCTAGCCTTGTTTAAAACGACCCTCAGATCTTTTTGAGCAGGGCAGGTGAGTTATAAGGCTTTCAACGCGCCTAGCATTTGCTTTAGCAAGTGACTAACATTTCCTAAGGGAGTCATGGCAACAACGGCTAGCCCGTAGCATGAAAGCTAAACACAAAAAAAGCACAAAAGCAGCACGGTGTCCCCTCTTTTTTTCTTTACAAAACCTGTCTTGGTCTTATGCTACTAATTGCCCAGCTGTTACTGAACATGAAACAGAACCAACGATATGGCTCCCCTGTCTCAGGAAGTAGGCTAACCATTCAGTGTAGTCCATTATTTACATTTAGCAACGGAACGCTAACTTCAAACACACTTTCTTCTCTGGGCGTCGTAATTTTGGCTGTTTTGAATGGGCTCTTGTATCACTCAACTTCACGTTTGCATCAGAAAGCTTTGAATATGTGACCCATGCACGCCGCATGAACGCATCCCTCTGAGACAAAAGAATTTGTCCAAAATAAAGGCAAACACCCTCTTACCTGCAGTCTTTCTGACCTCAGAGGGCTAGCTGAATATAACAGAAACCACGTCGGCGGGAGCTACTCTCAGACGGTATCCCCGTGCAAAGCCATAGCTCTCCTCCTCGTCCCTCGCCTTCTCTCCTTTTTTAGGTTGGGGCTTGTGTTGGGTAATATGATGGCTGCTACAAACAGCCCTGCCGTCACGTGGTAAAATAGCTCCCAGCTGCTAGGAACCTCCCTCTCCTCCCCCCCCAGCTGCACTGGCTCTTAAGCCTGTCCCTCTAAACACATCAGCTGATGGAGCTGGAGCTCAGCGTAGGAAGTGCACTACATGAACAAAAGTATCGGGACACTTGGCCATCAAACCAGCACTGACTTGAATGGCATTGCATTCAAACACAAGAGCTTCCACTCTTCTCAGAAGGCTTTCTGTGGGAATTTGTGCTCATTCGTTCTGTAGAGAATTTATGAGGCCAGGCACTGATGTTGGACTAGAAGGCCTGGCTCGTTTAAAGAAGTGCCACTTCTTTAAACACATTTTTAATCCTCCGCTTTCACACTCTTCTGCATGCCTCAAACTCATGACCAAGCTTTGAACATGCATTAGAACGTTTCCTTCTTCCTTGTACATAACCAAGGCGTCACTCTGGTGACATCTTCTCCTACTAAGAACAATTCAGCGAACAAAGATGAGGGAATATGATACTAATGTGTGATCATGACTTGGTAAGGTGTGGGAGCAAGATTAAATCATTTCCATGACTACATTTTCTTATTTAAAGGGCTTACTAAGGGGTGGCCATACATTATAATGTTTCTTTTAAGATGGGATACCAGCAGAAAGACTTAAGACATGATAGTACTTAAGTATCATTGCTACAAATTTCAACTTTAAAAAGTTTTCCGTTTAAACTGGACTGCTCTCTTGTGATTACTTTAAGGAAACAGTAGATCTGTGTGCTGTGTAGCTCCAGGTATAACACTTCCACTTCTGTAATGACTGTTGGGGTGCATGCTGTGTTTCTGACCACCTGTCTGGGTGCACTCTTTGCGAGTTGACTCACTGAACCACTTTCGCGTCGAGCGAGTGGCTGCCTATATGATTCAACACGCTGCCAGGCTTATTAACAGGCTCAGGCGTCTGGAGGCGCGCTGAGCTCATCTGCAAACCTTTCACAATTTCCCACACCCCCCTGGCCAAACCCTGCTGCTCTCAAGTGTCTCATTTTGTAACATAGAATAGAAGCACCTCTTTTTGCCAGAACTCGGTGTGAGACATCGGATGAATGAGCTGTGAGGAAGAGAATTGTGGTGTAGCAGTGGCTTATTGCAATACGGCTGAACGGTGCTGAGCGCAATAGGCATCTGGGGAGCTGTGCAGAGTAAAAAGCCTTTTACTGTCCCCTTGTGTTCAAACTGCCTGTGCACACCTCAGACTTGGAACGTGCTAATGTGGACAGTTGCTCAACTCGTTTCAAGCGCCAGTTTCATAAAAAAAAATACTTTTCTCTACTTTCTTTCCCAAATTGTGTTTGTGTTACCATTCCTCTACGAAAGACAATGTACTTAAATGTGCTTTAACCCTAACTTAATTTACCAAACCTCTTAATTTGTATGAGGTGACCATTCATTTGAAAACCGATCCCTTAATTTTACCTTGGATTTAAGGTGTGAGTGTGAAACCCCTTCATCTTTAAAATAAGGCATTGATTCAGGAGGTTTTATTATTTAAAGGGTTCATTTGAAAAGTAATGGGAAAATTCAGTAGTTTTACCCCTTAATCAGCCTCAATCTGTGCACTTTTCCCTTTAATTTTCACAGTTAGGTTAAAAAGTTTCAATCTGCTTTCTGTGCAGAGCATCCAATAAGAAGAAATAATTTAAACGTGTTAGTCTTAGAGGTCCAGTAACAAAATCAAGCTGTTTAAGTGTGAACACATGTTGGAAAAGCCTAAATGAATCTCAAGGTGAATAGCGTGAAATGAATTATGTTTTTGGTGCACATAGTTGTGGCAAATGCAAAAAAAAAAGAGGGATAATAGCCTTTTAACACAATAACAAAGCCCTGTATGAGAAAGGTTGGTTTCCATGTTTCTCTTGTGTGGTTTAATTCGGCGGGGAATTGGATTTTTATATTCATACATCCAAATAAATGTTCCATTCTCATAAGGCTCTGTTGGGCACACAAACCAGTATTACACAACTTTTATAAAGTTAAAAATGAGCCAAGAACAGGAAATAAAGAAAACAGATTCCTCACATCCTTCTCCTGCTGCCTTAAGGCACTGAAGACACGGTGCCCTTGATCAACTATAAAGATGTCATACATAATTAGACATATGACTCTCCCGAAACCCAGCTGCCCTTCTTGTTTCAGGAAGCTTCCTGGAGCCAGCTGTGAGAAGCAACTCAAGGGGGTTACTACAAGAACCAGATGAGCTTTGCTTGAAAAAGCACTCGTCAATCTCCGCTATTACCTTGTGGTTCTTTAATAAGCCTAAAGGGACAGCGCAGATTATCAGGACATAATGCTACACCAACCACAGCAGCAGGGCACAGCATCAAAAGCATTCTAAGTAGCTTAATGTCAGAGAACCCCATGTAAAACCTGTGCAGACAGGCCAGTCTCACTGGGACATCTTTATTGGACGGGATTATTGCTGCTTCATGTGTAGCTGATAACACAAAAGAGCCATATCCTATACTTTTCTGGCATTTTATTTTTCCCCTAATGTCCACTTATGATGTCTGAGTTTCAAAACTTATGTTCATAATTTATGTTTACATCACAGTTTTATAACCTCCCATGAACCCATTTTTTGGTAACAAAAAATAACCTTTTTTGTTAACAGGCCTTTGAGAATCAGACTCAGAATCAGAAGACTTTATTGATCCCAGAGGAAACGGCTTATGCTACAACTGCACAGGCACACAGAGACACAAAGACAAGAACAATGTAAACTACAGTATAAAGTCAAAATATAACTTTCCAGAAAATATTCTGTACTAAATACACTATGCTATGTACATGGAATCCTGTGGTCATAGGTGTGCTCAAATAGATAGATAGATAGATAGATAGATAGATAGATAGATAGATAGATAGATAGATAGATAGATAGATAGATAGAT
>JBBIGB010298335.1:0-11797 GCA_037577075.1 Alestopetersius hilgendorfi | reverse complement strand
CACTGAACACATTACACACACACACACACACACACTACACACTGAACACACCACACACACTCTACACACGGAACACAGCACACACACACACACAAACACACACACACACACACACACAGACAGATTCCTGGAAACAGTGGTTTATTTACAAGCTTTACATAAGCGTTCACTGTTCAAATTATGTTATTGAGAACACTTTTTTCCATGTTCAGTTTCCAACCAGGATCCAACCCATTATAAGGTGACAGTTTACTACAAAGGAAGCAAAGTCTTAGAGAATCTGGTGGAGAACGAAGCGGGTTTCAGACTAGTGTTCAGGTAAGTAAGTTTTAACTGTGAAGATTATATTAGAATATATTCTTTTGTTCTTGCTAAGTGATTTATGAGTAACTCTGTGCCTTCTTTAGGAATGACCACAACCTAATGGCAGATGGCCTTTCAGTTTTGGAACTGCCTGGTACTGACTCTATCCTGGACCAGACCCAGGCCAGATCAACCAGTGATATCCTGGCTAATCTGGGGGGTTTGGAGGTCAGGATAAAAAGTCACGAAGGAAAGTTGTATGGCCATCGCTGGGGTGAAAGTCGTATCTACTGGGGTCTGTGTAAACATGAGAGGGGTATTGTAACCAGACAGCTTTCCAAAAACCAGCCAGAGCCCATCTACTCTTTCAAAGAATTCTATGCAGGTGAGCAAATTTTTTGGGGTTTTGGGTTCACGAGAATCTTTTGACCTGGAACTAAACCCATTTAGAGGAAAGATTCATGTGTCCTGGTAGATAGGGAGGTGCCCCTGTGATCAGAAGGTTGTGGGTTCAAATCCCAGGACTGCCAATGGCACCACTGAAGTGCCCTTGAGCAAGGTACCGTCCCCACACACTGCTCCCCATGCACTGCGTAGCTGGTTCCCTACTGCTTCACTTGGTGAATAGGTTGCAAAGAAAGAATTTCACATAGAAAAGAAACTGACAGTGTAAAAGTTTAGCAATATCAGAGAAACACAGCAGGAATGTATGGTTAAAAGCTCAGCCATACATACTCATGTGGCTCACAATGAATGATAAATAATGCTAATCTGTGCTTTCATTCCCAATTAGCAACATTAGCATTACTGACTGAAGCATTCCTTTAATGAGATGATGTGTCTCTCCACTAGGTTTAATAGAGTACATGCACAAGCCTGGTACACCGTCCCCTTCATACACGCTCTACTTCTTTCTGGGACAAAATTGGCCTGACCCCAAAAACAACCCATGGGAGAAGAAGCTCATAATGGTGGAGGTAAGTATGACTTTCACTCTTTCCCTACAGCATTCCTTGAGCTCTATGTCTTCACACTCCTTCTCTTCTGGTCCTCTTTACTCGTCAGGTGGTTCTCACCTCGCTGGAGAAGCTGAAGCTGATGGCCGTAGCGAACGGCGCCTCTTCATTACAGTCCGATGAACTGCAGCTTTCACTAGAGCAGATGATGGATATGTACTGAAAGCACATTTAGGGTCAAACTACTGGAGGGGAGGACCTGGAATTATGCACTTTGGACTGCTCTATAAAACAATGATTTTGCCTCTGATATGTCCGAGGTTTGCTACAAAACTAATCTAGCTAACAATTAATGGAAGCCTAAAACTGCTGCAGCATCCCTCAGAAGAGCAGATTTCGAGCCACGTCTTGTCTTTTGTGTCCACCACGTGTTGCCATTGTGCAATGTTTTTAAGAGCTTTGAGTAATGAACTCTATTTCTGTGCAGTTGTGCTGCAAGAAAAGCTCAATTGCTTGGTTTGGTGTCATTATTAGCATGGTACACAATGCATTTCTGCTTGGCTTCCAGCATTCTTTGGCTACATTAGCCTCATAGCTTGAAAACTAAATTAGCAAATGTTGATGACATGTGAGGTAAGGGGGGATAATCATGTGTACTTGATCTTTTGACCAAACCATCACTTTAAGTGTGAACTGACCTGTGCTGATTGAGGTGGAAGTGTTTACTTGTATTGTTTACCAAGACAAACCACACGTTTTTTGTGGTTCTTCTTGTTTTGATAAACTTTTATGGCATTTGTATGTTCCTTAACGCTTTACTGAAGGGCAGCCTTCATGACACCTTCATAAGACTTTTTGGAACAACTGAAATTAACATTAGCGTTTATAAAGGTTTATTACCACAGATGTCATTTCTAATAGACTGCTTTTGTCAGCTACGCTCTAGAACAGGCATGTCCAAAGTCTGGCCCGCAGGCCAATCGCGGCCCGCTGTCAGATTTCATACGGCCGGCGATTTCGGTCTTACAATGTGTTATTTATGGCTCGCTAGCTCTGTCAGAATAAATCTATCATAAAACTTAAAAAATGTAATTCCTCTTTTCACCATTCGGTGGCAGCACCATTCTAATTCTCTCTGGCTCTGCATCCGTGCCGCAAACCCTCCTCCACTCATTTCTGCCATGGTGACTGCAAAGAAAAAGAGAAAAGTTGACAGTGAGGGCCACTGCTTTCAGGAGCAGTGTGAATTACAATACTTCTTCACTGAAATCTTTTTAAATACATAAAGAGATTGTTGCCTAAATTAAATTGTTTTAAACGTTAATGATAACAGACCAATTTGCATTACTTACAACTCCTGTTTAAAATGTCTATGAGATGGAATTGGGCTTTTAAAGTTGTCCACGTCTGCGCTAGTGGCTTATATTTGGTTATATTGAAAAATAATGGTAATCGTGACAATGAAAATAGCTTTATAACAGTGTGTATTTATTTAACGTTTGTGGTTAAAAATGTCAGACGGAACTACTGGCCCCTGGGAATCTTCACTTCATCAAATTTGGTCCTCTTTGCAAAAAGTTTGGACACCCCTGCTCCAGAACATGTAACAACAGATGCTTGTTAGAATAAGCTTTTATAAATGTCTATATAGGTTAATATCAGTTGTTATTAAACTCATATGTGGGTGTCATGTAGCTTTATGAATCTTTCAGTAAATCCTTACTGTCTTTTCATTGATAGCATTTTTTGGATGACATAGTCGGTATTGATGAAACCGGAGCTAAAGTAAAAAATTTTCTTATTACGGGTGTAAAACTGGATTGTTGGAATCAGTGCCTTAGTGTTGCACTGAATTTAATTGATTGCCCACATTTGATTGCTTTTCTGTAAAGTGGCAGTATAATACATGCATGCTCTTCGTTTTCTTTAATGTTGTGATAATTTTAATACATAAAGAGTTTTCACAGAAATACAGAACAAACCAGGACACTTTCAGTACCACATTAACAAGTTTAACAAGTTTATCTTGTACATTTCTGCATAAATAAGTGGTTAAATCATTCAGGGTGGGACTGGTGTGAAAAGCTCCATTATAGACAGTTTGTTATGGTGTGCAACTTAGCTAGCACAAATTCCCTTGAGCAACTTGGGGTTAAGGATCTTGCTGAGGAACCCAATGGTGGTGCTGAAGGCAGGAACCCATGACCTCTTGGTCCAGAGGCAAATATCCTACCCACTGAGCTACCTCTACCCCTTGTGGATGTAGACTATTTAAGCACTGATGTACATCACTCTGGATAAGAGCGTCTGCTTAATGCCATAAACTTGAACGTAAACAGAGAAAATCATGAAGTCATAATACTTCACAGTGGTGGTGATCAGAACCAGATATCTGCAGAGATATGTGGCCGGCTTGAATTGGTCCACTAGAAAGTTCCTTATGCTCCACCCCCCACTCAAAAAGAGAACAAACATTTTATACTATAAAGTTAGATACTTTATTTTTTCTTTTAAAAATAGTTTTGAGTAAGTGTAATGTTTTCAATCAATGTAAAACCTACCTTTTTTGTTTTTATATGTTCTTAAGGCCCCCCAGCCCAACAAGTATACTGCGTTTTGGCCCTCAAAAGAAAATGAAATCTTGGGCACCCCTGCTCTAAAAGCTCTGTCATGAGGCACAATAGTCCCTAAAGAAAACTGAATCAGTTTAGATTTACTATTTTACCGTAATCAACATCCCATATAAACTCTCACAGACGTGTAGGTTCACTGGGGGTTGATCATGAAAATGGCTATATTTGTGTTCGAGACAAGACGTTTGGTTTCATTCACCACCACTATAAAAAAATCTGAAGGTCTACAAAGAACCATGTCCCACCAAACCCACTCCGTGTACAGATCAACCACAGAATTATGGGGGAATTTTGAAAAATTGGTAGGTGTTTTTGAGACAAAGTAAATAAAAGTAACAACATGAATGTTTTCGTACAAACACACCTAATCTCTGAGACCATACAAGCTACTTACTTCTAGTAAGACTGCTAGCATTTTTAACACAAACAGGCTAAGACAGCTTTTACACTGGAATTATATTCAAATCTTATTAACATCAACATATGCAGTTATTTCCCTTCCATTTTTTTGAAGGGCCATCCAGTCCAGTCTTTACTCCACTCTCTCCAAGTCGCCCGTGTCTTCCTCATCCAACCCCTCTTCTTCCACTGTGAGGTCCCTGAGGCCTGTCAAAGGTGTCAGCTGACCCTGAGCATCCAGTCCCAATGCCTGAATCACATTGTCCCTGCCACAGAGATTCATTATTCACTCCAAACACGTATCAGCTGATGAACTACACTTAGGCTCAGGGGAGGGCTATAAACATTTGTATTGCAAACTCAGCTTGTGCCGGTATTAAAAATGTGACTATTATTTGCATGGTCATTTCTTACTCTTATATACATCAGTATGTTTAAATGTTGACTTTCATTCAAGTACATTTTGGCTTCCACTTTAAATTGAGTAATATTTTGAGTCAGAACTGAAATTAAAGTGGGCCTCTTTTGGTCTTCAATTAACGTTAGTCTTGTGAACAAGGATTGTTTTTCATTGGCTTACTGAGGCACAACACAGCTGGTTTTGCTGTAGTGTGCTGGTATGTGCAGCTGCCCTCACTTGGACAGTTTGTTGATGAGCTTAACGAGTCTGTGGGCCTCCTCCTCTTTCTCCTCCTCGGTCATCCCCTCCATCGGGTCAGGCTGCTCCTCCTCCACACTCCCTGTTACCGGGTTTATACGCCCTTTCACCTGGCGGTACTCCTCCGTGTCTGAATCCGAGTCGCTGGAGTACTGCATCCCTGACGATATGCCCTTAGACCTCTGGCCTCCCAGCAAACCCCGTGTAGCCAAGAGGCCCGCAGCGTTACCGTAGCCAGTGTACTTCACAAAGCGCCTAACTGGACACAGAGCACAACAGCAATTGTTCAAAATAGCCCAGTCCACAAAAGTAAACTGAGCTCCCATTCCTCATTTTTGTGATGTCACAAAACCATTTAAAAAATAAATCCACCTATAGCCCTACAGCAGTTTAGCCCTGCTCTTATGACTTCAGAGTGAATTTCTGAATGAAGTTCAATACCAAGCTGCCAATCAAGACAGAGCCTATTTATATATATATATATATATCAATACTAAAAACACAGTAACACAATGTACTTGTTTTAATCTAAGGGATAAAGAGAAGTTGGAAATTGGACGTGTAGAAATGAATGACTTGAAATGAATGAGATTTCAGGGGAAAAAAATGACAGAAGGAAAATGGAGGTTAATATTTAGACATCAAGGGGTGAAATCACTCAGTTTACTTTGATCCCTGTAGTACCATTTTCCTTGCAGAGCACAAACAGCAGGTCAGCGGCGCAGTGCTTCAGCTCCGTGTCTAGGTTGGTCATCAGTCTAACCAGACGGCTCTTTATTGTGGTGCCCTGCTCCGGCCTCACACTCGCGTCCCTTAATGGTGGCAGGATCTGACAACATTTAACATACAGCATGAGGATATGGCCACTTTAACAATTTTACTCTCTCTGATTAAATACAAAATATTTGTATGGTTTCTATTTTAATATACTGTTTCTCTTTATATATGCACCCCTCAGCCATTAAAACCACATTAATGTTGCACAGGACCACGTTGTGCCACTAAAATAGCCCTGAATACTCAAATCACGGGTTCCACAAGACTTCTGAAGGTATACTGTGGTACCTGTACCAATATGTTACCAGTGAGAGGTTGGGTCTGCATGGGTCTACTAGTTTGTCCAGCAAATTCCACTTAATCTGGAGGCCAACACCTCAAACAATGTTGCCAGTGACCACTGCCATTAGGGAACACTATTACCATGAAATCTTGGCCTGCAGCAATGTTTAGTAGGTGGGACGAGTCAAAGTAACATCCACATCGATGTAGGACCCAAGGTTTCCCAGCAGATCATTGCCCAGAGCATCACGCCACCTCTAATGTCTCACATTTCTCCCATACTGTCTCCTGGTGCTCTCTCTTCCTAGGTGAGTGACACACACCCTGGCTTCACAGGATGTGAAAGAAAATGTGATTCATCAGACCAGGCTGCCTTCTTCCTTTTATTCCAACTCTGAGGTTCATGTGGTCATTGTAGGTGCTTTCAGTGGGGACGGGGGACAGTATGGCCACTCTGACTGGTCTGCAGCAAGCTGTGACAGATTTAACCTTTTCAGAAGTTTGTGTGACTGCAGCTCTTCTCTGGGACAGACCCAGACAGGCTAGCCTCCACTCTCCACATGCCTCAATAAGCCTTGGGCGTCCGATTCAGCTGCCCGTCCTTGCAGTCAATGTCCCGACCACAACCGGACCACTACCAACCCGAGACGAATGCCGACCGACCAGCTGGAGGGAATCCAAGTGAAACTCGGGGTAGTGGAAGAGACGAGCAGTGCTGTGTTGAGAGACGGGACGTGAGTGCGGCTGAAGGCCTGTGAGTAAAGTGGCAGCTGGAGGACGGCAGGGGCTCACAAAGGGGCTGCAAAGAGTTGGACAATCTCGTACAGGGTGTGGCTGATTTGAGTTCTTGAAAGTATTTTAGTTACTTCACTTAAAAAAAAGCCTTGGGCGTCCATAACTATCGCCGGTTCACCAGTTGTCCTTCCTTGTACCACTTTTGGTAGGTACTGACCACATCATATCAGGACCACCCCACAAAACCTGCCATTTTGCAGATGCTCTGCCCCAGTCATCTAGCCATCACTGTTTAGTCATTGTCAAGTGTCTCAGATCTTTACGCCCGTACATTTTTCCTGCTTCCAACATTAACATCAAGAACTGTGTAATGTTATCATCAATGTCGTTCACTACACCTGTCGGTTTCTTTAATGCTGTGGCTGATCAGTGTATTAAAATAATAATAAGCCCAACTGAGTTATGATCGTGAATTCAACTTTATCAATGGGATATTTCAGAAAACGCTGCTGTCAGCTTTTGCTATTCAAAAAATCACAAATGCATGCATATAAATGCAGTAGTAGTAAATGTTTCAATTGCCTGTTGTCTGAGGTAGTGGCGTGTTCCTCTGTGTGCTCGGGAGCACTCTGTGAGCAGATTCAGCACCGGCGTCAGCCTCTCCTTCACCTTGTGACCCTGCACAGTCAACATCACACACTTTATCACATGTGCTATGAGTAACAGTCGCTCTTTTCTCTTACCATTGGCCCAGACAGTATGATATTACATTACGTATATTTACATCAGTATACTTTTCTGACTGTGTGAAGGGTGTGCTCAGTATGAGAATTTAACCAACTGTGTGGACTTTAAAAACAGATTTGGACTATTTAGGGGCTGTAAACAACAGCATCCAATGTAATGTATATGACTGGATGGCAGCCCTTTACAACATCCCCGGATTTCATACCTTTTCCTTAAAAATTAATTATAATATATAACATTAATCACAGAAAAAATAACGCTTAAAATTAACTTATTAAACAATCTTTAGGAGTATCATTATCTGCAATTCATGCAATAAGACATTTTTGTATCATTGGATTTATGGGTAGTCAGAAGCATTTTTAAAGTGGGAAGGACTGGCTCAAAAATATCACCTCAATGCAAAGCATTTAGGAGCGAACCCAGCAGCTAGTGGCCAGCCACTGTGCTACATCTGTCAAAGCTAAATCCTATTTAAATTCCTGGCTAACGGTCTAAGTACTGTCTTTGTCGTTGGGAGACTGTGAGTTCGAAACCTGTGATGCTATAGAAAATTATTTTAAATGACAAATAAAACTGTGATTGACAGATTTGGACTTTTCCTTGTACACCATAGAAGAATGTATATTGTGATTTGTAACGAATTGTAAATTATTCTCTGTCACCGTTTCCAGGCTTTTCTCCATGTATGTTAGCAGGGAGTGTACACAGTCCATGTTAACCCCATCAATCTGCTTCGAGTCTGGGTGCAGTGGCACACACAGCAACACGTCCAGACAGCTCAAGGGCAGCGCAGACAGCAGGTTCACAGTGTGTCTGACAGGGAGAATGACAGAGAGGCTAAAACGTTGCAACATGTTGCGAGCAGATACTGGTGCAGCAGATTTTCGTTCACTCACCCCTTCAGCTCATCAGTGTCCTCTTCCTCACAGCTCACCATCAGACAATGACGCAGGACCACAGCCAGGTGGCGATAGAGAGCAGCATCTTTCTGACAGAGCAAGACACAGATATTGCTGAGGTAGCTATGGGTTAGCGTGAAAATATCAGGGATGTCCCAGTTTGAAATGAAATACTCTATATGGATAAAAGTATTGGGACACTTGTTTTTCAGGGTTTGGACTAGGCCCATTACTGCCAGTGAAGGGAAACCTTAGTGCTTCAGCAGACCAAGACATTCTGGACAACGCCATACTTCCAAATTGGGGACACAGTTTAATGAAGAACATTTTCTATTCCAGCATGACTGTGTCCCAGTGCACAAAGTAAGCTCCATAAAGACATGGTTGCATGAGTTTGATGTGGAAGTCTTGACCCTGACCTCAACTCCATCCAGCACCATTGGATAAACTGGAATAGAGATTGCGAGCCAGGCCTTCTCATCCAGCATCAGTGCCTGACCTCATAAATCCTCTACATAATGGATGGACACAAATACCCACAGAAATAAATCTTGTGAAAAGCCTTCCTATGTAGAGTGGGGGTTGTTATAGCTCTAAAAAGGGAGGAACTCCATATTAAAGGCTATGTATGTATTTGAATTACTTTTGTCCATATAGTACATCAGTATCAGAGCAGATCCATTTTAAGAGATCAGCTGAAAGCAAACAGCTGTGGAATGATTTACCATTAGATATCAAAACATGTTATGAAGTTTATAATATAGAAGTGAAATATCTACAAAATGATAAAGGCCGAATGAACAGATTGGAACTCAACTGGAGCATTCCTGTGTAAATATGGGCGTTCCTGCTGACATGCACTGACCTCATCCGGCTCCTGGGTGTGTATGCTGCATGTGATGTTGAATAGAATCTTTAAGGCCTCTTGAGCTCGCAACGAATTCTCCACCGACACAGGGTCCGCAGTGGGGTCCAATGCCACTTCATATGGCTCCTTCCATTGTACCGAGACACAGCGCTCCAACACCGCCATCAGCACTTCTACCCCTCCCTCCTGAAAACAGGACTAATTCTGTAAGAGCAGGGCACTGAAATGGAATAGTTCAGCAACACATCCACTGGGCCAGATTTAGCTTCTTTAGTTCAGAACTGAAGCTACAAGACTAATGTCGCTAACACTAGAAATCAATATTCGTATAATTTGTTTTCTGTAAATACATCCCCAAAACATCCCTGGAGATCTCAAACCCCATCCAGCTCTTCTTTAAGGTGAAGCAGACTTGTGGATTTAGGACACAGCATGACTTACCATGATCTATAAAAATAAACTAAACTTCACCGCTACAGGCAGCTGTTTCAGACAACCCCAGGGCTGCTGTTCCCAAAGCAGGGCTGTTCTTGGCTCCGGTCAGATTTGTGATGTATTTGTTCCTCCGTATTTGTGATATTTGTCTAGATCAGTGCTCCTGCTATTGAGGTGGTTTGAGAAAACTCACCATGTTGTGTAAAAAAAGCTTCTTGCAGTATTTGGCTACGTGCTGAAGCTGAATTCATTTTTACAGCTCACAGTAAGTCATACTCTGTCCTAAACCACTTCGAGAAGTCTGCTCCACAATAATAAAGAGCTGGATGAAGTTTGAGAAAGACAAGTTTTGGGGATGTGCTAAAGGAAAAGATTTGACTTCCAGTGTTAGAACTGCTAGCCACCAGTGCTGAATGAAGCAAAGTTTAGACTTCAAACATGGTCTTGGCTGACTAGGTCTGGGCCCAGTAGAAAATTGTATTGAATTTTATGCTAAACTGTTCCTTTAATGCATAAAATATCAAAAACAAAATTAAATCACAGAACCCAGCACTGCATCAGAGCTGATAATATATGTATCGTTACATCCTTTGATAAATAGAAGCACTTAATATTGTGTACCATTTTTTGTTACTATAGAGGAGAGAGCTGCCACACCAAGGATCCCCTGAGATGTAAAAAAGCAGCTCAGCTTTACTTCAGGTCTCTGGTACCTGTTTGAGCTGATTCCGCAGTTCAGGCCTCAAGGCAGTCAGCAGAAACACGAGCCGCAGTTCATAGTACTGGCCACTAGGTGGCGTCGCAGACTGAGTCTCCCGGGCTAGCTTTTCAGTTAATCCACTGAGAAGGCTAAAAAGAAAGCATGAAAAATGAAGAATATCTACATGTCTTTTATATTAAAGTGAATCCTTTTGTTGATTGGATTCCTACCTGAGCTCGGCTGCTCTTTCCTGTGCCCAGGCGCTGTTGTAAATTACATTACACAGGATTTTCACAGCCTCTTTATTTTGCTCTTCTTCCCATTTATCGGCCCCTTTCTCCTCCTCCTCTTCATCCTCATCTTCCACCACACTTGCCCTGGTGTCCCTCTTTCCCCTCATAAGAGACCTGAACACACTGCTGCGCCGCCGACATTTCTCAACACTAACATTATTAGCCTCCCCGCTTTCGTCTGCACTGCAAACCTCGTCTTCCTCCCCATTCAGGTCTTCGCTGGACTCCAGGTCAGACACTGTTCGGATTATGTCTCCATAAAGGTCAGCCTGGTCACTCGACTCTACTCGGGGCACAGGGGCTTGGCTGAAGCCAGCTAGCCGGGCCAGCGTGATCAGGGCCGAGTCTGTGAGCAGACGATCCAGGACCTGTTTGTCTCTGGAGAGGATGCGCAGGGTGCGCAGGCAGGCCCGGGTCACTCGGGCATGGGGTTCAGACGGAAGAAAACGGATCAAAGTGGAGGCTAAACTCTGGAATATTATAAAATAAATAAATACAAGAAAGAGAAAAAAAAACCACAGCTGAGGTCAATTTCATATATTGTCCAGATGAACTGTATAGGCATGTGTTCTACATTGTCATTTTTTACTAACAGATTGATGCATGTAATTATTGTAACAATTGAAACGCACCATTAACTGAGCTGCAAATTCATTGTTGTTGTGATGTCACAAAAAATGTACATATTTGCACATATCAACCTATTCAGCAAACAGCCAATCAGAAAAGAGTCAATCAGAAGAGAGTTGTCAATATTTTTCGTTCTTTTAGGGTCCATAGGGCAACAGATCTCCCACATAATATTTTTCGTGATAATGTATATGTAAAATCATTCATAATTACATAATTTAACAGGCTGCTTTTGTTATTGTGCCTTTAAGATACATGTAAATGACATCTGTTCTGACTGGCTGCTCTCATTCAGAAAGTAGTTGAAACATTGGTAGATATCTAGTGAAAAAGTCTCAGAAAGATAAGAATGTAAGAGAGTGCTACTTGTCTCAGGATGATTTCTGGGTCTCCAGAGACTTTATCCTCCGGCTCAGGATCAGGATCAGACACGTAGTCTCGCACTTGATTCTTCCTGAACTGCAAAACAGTAAGAATGG
>JBBIGB010298302.1:0-11798 GCA_037577075.1 Alestopetersius hilgendorfi | reverse complement strand
GTTTGGTGAAAAGTTTTCAGCCCTCTATACACGCTAATTCATTCCTACAGCCCTGGGGGCTAAGGCTAAGCCCCCCTAGTCTTTCCGTCCTAGTGACGTCCCTGTTTCACAGCAGGCAGCTTGCGTCGTATAGACTCAGCACCTAACCCAAATTTGTGAATAAATTAACAGCGATATTTTTTTATCGCCCGATAAGAGTCTCACGTTAACATCGATAACGGCCCACCACTAGTTTTAATATTGTGGCGATCGAGCAGAAAGAAGTCGACAGGATGTGAGGAACTTTGCTTTTTGGGTTTTCTCTTCAACACACAACCTCACTCTCCACTGTCTCCTCTCCAACAAACTGGTTCACCCACTTATCCCTCCCCTTAACACTCAGTTCCCGCCAGAAAAGGCAACATTGTCAAGTTTAAGACAAGACCCTCCCACATAGTTCCCACGCTCTGACCGTGTCCTTCCCTGACCCCCTATTTAACCCCTAAGGCCCCAACCGAGCTAGTCCTGACCACCAGTTCCTTACAATATTCTTAGTGCAGCAATAATTTCCCCAAACGCTGATTGAGAGATATTGTTCAGCATTACTATCATGAGTAGGTATTTGGGTCTAAAGATTGCATATCACAGAAAATGACATTTTCTTCACTGAAATAAAGGAGTACACTTAATTTAGTATGTAAACACTGTTCATGTTTCAAAACATACAGTTCACTCCCCAGTCCATATTTCAGTGTTCAGTGAAAACCATGGTTCTCCAGTTGTACACACTTGCCCTTCACACATGGTGGGCCTGTAGAAATGCTCCACTAGGGAAAAGATTAGGGTTAGGTTCCTACACTGACCCACATTACAATATTTGAAGGTTTGAATATTTTTGCCCTTTTCTTTGGAGTTACCATTTGAGAAACCAACCCATTTGCTTATTTGGCCAATCGGCTGTTGACCTGGCCAGTCAACAGCAGTTTAGCCTCATCCTTTCACAATAAAGTTATAAGCTGTGTTTCCACCTGCTTTTTCTCAATAGCAGACTGAACAATCATCACAGAGCTTATTATTTATACCGGCATGAAAAAAAGAGTTCAGACGATTGCTTTATGGCTCTTATCTCCAAGTTGAAGAAATGGGGCTAATCAGTGTGATTACACAAACTACTGGCAGATGCAAAGGTCTGTGTCCTTCTATGTTGCAATTAAAACAGTGCAACATTTCAAATAAGGAAGGAACATACACACACACACACACACACACACACACACACACACACCACTACACACTTTCTTAAACACGCCCCCATTCAAAATTCAGATAAGGCCAGAGGAAACACTCCCTCTCACGTCGTTTCAAATACCAGCTCTTATTCTCTGAAGCCCCACACACACGGCTTGGAGACTTCTCTCCCACGTCAGGTACATGTCAAAGCCAGCAGGTAGACCTCCTCAGCAACAGGTAAGCATCACACAGCACTGCATGTGCTTGTGGTAATCCCACTGTGACCGTTCAGACTTTGTCAGGAAATTGCCAGATCTTCAGGAAAGTTAGCTTGTTGAATTATGAAGTGAGAAGTGTCTGGGCAGAGTGCTAAGGTGTGTTCTCATACCATGCATGTGTCTCAAAAGGGGTGTAGGCAGGCGTCCGTTCCGTGCTAGCTGCTAGAGCCTGAGGCGAAGAGGGCAAGCATTCCTTTAACCTGACACCTCTGCTTTAGGAAATGCTTTATCAGGATCGCAGTTATAGTACATCAAAAACTGAAGGAGCACAGCTATACAATTAAAGGGGAAAATGACTGCTGTTCTGCAAACTACATATAATAATCAGTACTCATTCCAAGACGTGACCTTTCTTCAAAAGCCATCGTTTAAATAGGTATTACATGGAAGGTCTAGAGGTATAATATAAAAAATGTATGTAAACCTAAAATAAAAATCCAGTAGTTACGTACACTAGGTACACTTCCCCTCTCGGTGGTTACTGGTCAAATGTCACACCTATACCCACAGAGTTCTATAATTTAGCTGATGCTGCACTGCTGCTTTTCAAGTCGTACCGCATATCTTCCTGTTTCCCAGGAGATTTAACTTCATCAAGTACTTCTCTGATCTATTATCATCCTGATTCATATCAGCTTCTCTGAGGTGAAGGAAGCATGAGCAGTTAAGAGATGCAAATGATAAGCAGCATTACCTTTTTGAAGGCCGGCATTGGCACCATAACAAAAGCAGCCAATTTAATTCTAAGGAAGGAACAGAGAAAGTTGAAATCTAAGTGTTTCATATATTTTTTGTAGGGTTTATGTACAGAAAACAGTCAAATTAATTTTTTTGCATTACCACTGTGCAACCTCAGGGGAAATACAAGAAAACTATAAAAACTGGTGGTCAGGGAGATGCCCTTACAATCAGAAGGTTGTGGGTTTTAATGCACCACTGAAGTACCCTTGAGCAAGGTACCGTTCCCACACACCGGCTCTGGCTGCCCACTGTTCCACTTGGTGAAGCGGTTAAATGCAGAGAAAGAATTTCACACTGTTCACATATGACTAAGGGCCCCACTTTACTTCATAATCATGCATGTAACTATATTACAGTCATATGAATCATCTGAAAATGTTTTTAACTAGATTTTGTTTTTACTCTTCACCACTGGAAACTGATCTGTGCCGCGTTTATTTCAGCGATTCAATGGCTGGTGAACAGTCCGGTTCCAACCGCTCCTTTTCATACCCGAGTGAGGCGGCACGAGTGAGCCAGATGGTGGTGACTGTGCTGATCTTCGTGGTGGGCGTGACTCTGAATGGCCTGGTGGTTTGGGTGCTGGGACTCCGCAGGAGACTAAGGAGTGGAGCCGGAGGTGCCGAAACTCAGGGTGCTGGAAGCTTTCGGGTGTACGTGGTTAATTTAGCACTGGCCGACCTGGTGCTCATATTGCGCACACCCCTCATGCTAGGTTACCTGGCACACAACTTCAGCTGGCCCTTTGGCGAGCCTGTGTGCCAGCTGGTCATGTTCCTACGATGCCTGGGACTCTATGCAGCTGCCTTTTTGCTGTGCGCCGTAGCGCTGGAACGGTGCTTGTGCTTGCTGCGGCCTGTCTGGGCTCGACTAAGGCGTCCACGTTGGGTAGTTCCCCTAGTCTGCGCTGTTCTGTGGATCATAGCTGCTGCCCTTTCAGTGCCATACATCACAGCCAGTGGACTCAGGTCTTGGCACAACCGGACACAGTGCGTGGAGGTTGCCACCATAGCTGGGACTACGCTGGTCGTCCTGGAGACTACAGCAGGTTTCCTGCTTCCACTGGTGATTTTCGTGTTCTGCAACCTTGCGGTGATCTTCTGCGCAAGACAGGCCGAGAGCGGGGCAGGGACACCCACCGCGTCCCCCACCTCCCCCACCGGATCTGTTTACACATCATCGAGGCTCAGCCGCCTGTACCGGATTCTCTTCCTGACCATGCTCCTGTTTCTCACCTGCTGGGTGCCCTACTTCATCTGTCGCTTTGTGAAGGCACTAACAGAAGGCAAAGCTGGTTTAGAAAGACACTATTTCGCAGCAGTAGAGGGTGCATATGCATCACTGTTCTTGGTGTACATCAAATGCGCTCTCAACCCAATCCTCTATGCATTCGTTGCTCGAGGTCTGCGTCGTACGGTCCGCGACTCGTTGTTCTCCACTATCGAGCGAATCTTCAATGAGGATGTGTCAGAGTCTCTGCGCAGAAAGTCCTTACGACGAAGAGACTCTCAGTTCTAAGAAAGAGCGGACAGTGGATCTCATATTTCTGCTCGAGTGTGATGCATAAAAACCAGAGGAAGGAAACCTGCTCTTGATAGCAAGTCCAGCCAAGGCATTGGCATGAGGAACCTGAACAATGAAGTTTCTGGCAAATGTAATAGAGACAGTGGGCAGGTACAGGCCACATGCAAGTTTGAGATAAGGATCATTTCACCTCCCATGACTTTCCATCTTTCTTTGAAACTGATATCATTTCAAGGAGTAAATGATTAATCCAAAGAATTAATCACTGGTGAATAAGGACACGCAAACCAGTCACCTAAACAAAAAGCACAAAGGAACTGCAACCAAAGGAGAAAAGTTTTGAAAAAGTGTTTTGAAAATATTTGAATTTGTAATATTTTGTGTTTCATTACTCTTTGTAACTCCCATGCACTGTTCAAAACTGCTATATTTTGTTTATAGGTGCGGAAAAAATAACAAAAAAGTGAATTTTAAATGAAAAAACATGCCTACTCTAGGCAACATACATACTGCAAATGCAGTGTATACCTTGAATGTGTTGCAAAACCAAACATGGGACAAGTATCTTCTTTTTTATTTTTTTCCCTTTCTTTCAACTCAGCGTTATGAGATTCTCTGTAAAGGTGCGTAACTCCGGCAAAAGAAAGAGACGCTGCGTTATTTTTCAAAGCTGTAATTTACTGATTTATTTTACCGTGAGTATTGCTGGGAGTCTCAAGTAGGGAAATGTAACAGATCCATAGCCCATGGGGATGGTAAACATACACCATACTTCCCAGTAAGGGCATTAATGTGTGACTTCTTGCTGGCTGTTGCAGTGTGTATATGGCACACGTTTATAAAGAATAAGAAGAAATACGAAATGAAAAGACATTTTTTTGTCACTAAACGTTCTCCCATGGCATTCTGCATTCTACTCAGGGCTGTGGGCTGAAGTGAGTTTGACACAGCTATTGTGGTTTCTGCCGAGGCGGGTAATCCACTCATAAGTGAAGTTTCAGCATTAAAACGAAAGGCAGACAGAAAGTCGCATTCTCCTCTAACGTAAACAAAAAAGGGTACCTCATTGTCAATGGTAGGACACTGGAGGATTTCACTTCATTATATCAAGGCCTCACATTAGAATGTAAATGAATGTTATTCAAACTGTCCAAGATTTAAAATGCAATCATGCATAGAAACTCAGTTGGGGGTACACAACAGCAGATCGGTCTTTTATTTCAACACAAAAAGCTTGAACAAGCAGAAAAGCTGTAGTACATTCGGTACAAACAAAAATGAGCAAAAATGTTTGGAGCACTGGAATATACAGTTATATATGTTGATTATAATGGTTTTTTTTTTTACTTTGTCAGTCATGTTTTTTCATTGTTTTGAAATAAATACACAACTATTTTGTTTTTTTGTGCGTTCCAGTTGGTATTTTGTTGTTAATTAGATGTATCTAGACACCGAATCATGAAAAGGCTGACATCAAAACAAAATGTCATCTTGTAATCTGGTGAAAAGCGTTCACTTTAGTCAAACAATAGGCCAATCAGAGAACCACGGATTCATTGTCTGTAGTCACAGGGTGAGTCAGCAGCTGATCTGCCTGCTTATGTGCCAATTCCAGGAAGGCAAGTACATGCCCTGTTACTTTGCTGCTTTGAAGAGACTTCGTGACGGCTTTTGGGCTGCGCACCATTTTCATCAACTGCTCCTGATGGACCAACCACATGTTAGTTAAAAGTTATATTACTGACTTATGAGCCACACTTTGAAACAATATGGATAATAATAAAAAAAATAAAACCTTTGATGATCTAAAAAACTATATATTGGATTCATATCATAGGCACCTATATTTAAGTGTTGTTCAACAATGGTGCGTAACTGAATTGTTAAATATGACTCACTTCATAATGTGACAACAGAGCTGCAATTTGTCACCTTGAGCCATTTAAATAATGAACAATGGTTAGAGCTAATCCAGTTTTGAGTTATTTTTTGAATTAAAATTGTTTTTTTTGGTGTTTCTAGTTTAATTTATTTCTTACAGTATCATTATATTATTGTTCTCGCCCAGTTTTGTCCATGTTTGTGTTATGTAATCCTCATGCTGAAGGTTTAGATGTGATTTACATGGTTCTGTTATTCTCAATATGATGTTTATGTTCACATGCAGATGACTGGCACGTGAAATGTCGTCCAGTATTATTAGCGACAAACCCACATATACCAGTCAGAAAGTGCTGTTAAGAAAAAGCTATAAAAGAATATAGTACCGCTTTATAGAACGTGCCAGCGTATTGCACATGCAAGGCCAAAAAGAGGAACCGTTATTTTTCTTGAAAGCTTTGAAAGACCATTCATTTTCACAAAAGCAGATGAGTGTTGACAAATCTCCAAAGAGTCTCTGTTGAGTTTGCATTGTGAAGGCTGGCTAGTGCAGAAATTATTTTCACAATATTGACTTATTTGCAGACTATGATCCTATGCTGCATTTTCAAACTAATTTTTGTTATGTTTCCGCAACTAGGATGAGGATTAAAGTATGAACAAATAAGTATAAAGTGAGACATGAAGTAAAAAAGTGGTTCTTTGCTGTTTTGTAATAATGCCATTGGGTTTAGCCTCATTGTTTGTTAACAAGTCAGATCTTGGTGAAAACAGGAAGCTTCCACAACACAGTGGTCAGCACAACTGGCTGCCAAGAACCTGCATGTCACATGGTGTAGCTGGCTTTTGTGGCTTTTACAATATCTGATGCAACAGCATCAGATTTCTCCAAGCTGAAAACTCTGGAGACAGTCATTACATCCACAAGCCCAAGCAAGCTCAGCTTCCACCGATAAAAAAACTTTTTTTACTTTATGCCTCTTTACTTTATCAATCACTTATTCGGGTCTAACTTCTAGTTTTCCAATAGAACATTTGTTCTTCTCCATTATATGCTTGTTCAGTAAGTAAGTACTGCTGACTTGAAGACATTCAAAAACTTCATTTGTGTTTTATTTATACATAAAATCTGGTACTGGAGTGATGAAGTCGAGCACAGTTGAACGATTGATTTCACAGCTCTCCTCTCGCTCTCACACACACATTTTACTACAGTTTGGGTGTGTTGGAACAAAAAAAAAAAAACAACAAAAAACACCAACTCTACAAATCCAAAATTAAGGACCCCTGCCAAACATACATGTTGGGAATTGCACTGTACCTGTAACGTGGGCTCATCATCAGGATGAGCTGGTAAAGCAGGAATTCGCAGCACAGCTTCCTGAGACAGCCGAGAAAACTATACAAAGAAGAAAAAAAAAAGGTATTAAAAACATTAGAGAGGGGGTTCCCAACCTTCTGCAACCCAAGGCCCACAAGGCAGACCTCAAAAGCTTCCACAGCCCACAAAAAGATTTAATCCAAACACAAAAAAAATTTTCTTGACTGTATAACACCACAAAAGAAGCACCCAAAAAATCTAAAAAAGTTTTTGTTGCCAATTATCCAAAATGGATCAATTTTATGCAATCCAAACAATTAATCAGGTAAGTTAGAGCATTTATGCAGACTAATTGACTAGGTCGGCTAGGCTAGTTTTGGCTAGTACGTAGGTTTGTGGGCGTTGTACCTATTACCAGGTTGGAACGTAATTTTTGGGCAGTTTGGCCTTTTCTTTTTAGCAAACTCTTTTTACAGTTACAAAATAAGCAAACACACGATTGTGAATCTTTGAATAAATGTCAACAACAGGCTTCTAACCACATCTGTTAAACGGTGCAGCTAACTAGAAGAGATGCTAACTTGCTAAAGATGGTGACTCAACTTAAATAATGACTCAAATCTGAGGGAGTGTAGCCGAGCAACTGGTGATAGAAGAAGGCAAAATCAAACCTGCTACATGTTGTTCAGATCTGCAGCCTGTTCAGCTCACAATGTTCTTTTGCATGCAGGATACAGAGACAAACAGTTCCACATGCCACAGCACAGGTTCAGTATGAAAATAAACATGAGTGTCCGAGAGATCAAAGTGGGATTACTGGGGTTGAAATGCCAGGAAGGCAAAATCAAATCTGTTTTGTGATGTTTGGAGACTGTTTGCTGAGATAGTAGTTCAGTTAGCAGCCCATACACCACTGGATACTTAACTGAATAAGGACTCAAATCTGAGTCGGCACAGTCAAGTAACTGGTGTTGGAGCAATAACCAACATCCAACATGTCCTGCGGTGTAGCACTTAGCCATTGTGGTGTCCAGTCTAATATCCTCATCCTGATTTCACTTCCCAAGCATCCTTAGACAGTTATTGCATGCAACACAAATTTGTATAAGAATATTAATACCTGTATGGTAATCGATCTAGAGTCTTTGAAGGTCACACTGTAAAACTTCTGTTTTGAATTGTCAAGTTTTAATCACCATACAAATCATGGAGGACTAAAAAGTAATACTGTTTTAATTTAGTTGTACATTTTTGCGTTTGCTTTTTAAAATTTTTTATGAGTAATATAACTTTAGTAATGAGTGGCCCTCATATTTAGAGTAAAGCCTACAGAATCTAGAATTGAAGCAGTCACATCTTGACCCTTGGTGTTAGATAACATAGCTATTACTCCTCAGACCACAGTGATCTCAAATCATTACTTCATCACATATGGGCTTCAGTTATATTAGCCATAATGTATGTACACACCCTTGCTTCTGTGACAAACCAAACTTAATCCTCAAACTTAATTCTACTTATTCGACTAAAAGAAGTCTTAAAGAAAGAAATCGTATCAAAAAAAATATGGCCTTTCAGCAACAAACCTCTCCTTTTGCTTAGTTTATATACCAAAATGTTATATATCACAAAATTACAGAACTATTACTAATCTACTATTCATATCTAAGATTTTGGAGAAACATCCACCTAGCAGTCATGTTCATATTCGCTTAAGAAAATACATAAGCAATACCAATTTGCATACACAGCCCTCATCACGGGACTGAAACAGCCCTAGCAAAGATATAATTTCTATTTTTACTGTCCGCTGAGAAACGCTTCATCTTGGTTTTGCTCACATTTAACACCACTGACCACTCTGTTCTATTTGACACCACAGACCACTCTGTTGCCCCAGTCTGTAAGTGTTAACAGTGAAACATCAGTACATACTACTGCGTATTAATACTAGGATTTGAGTACAATCTATAATGAAGAGATGTGAGGCTGAGGAGAAATTTCATGAAATTTAGATTTCCAGAACCAGCAAAATATAAGGGAATACAGACAAATGCTCAACACACATTATCCGTTGCCCTTTGCTTTTGGTATTCCCGCAACATTTACCCCTCAGTGACTTGTCTTTAAAGTCTGTCTCACTTGAGTTCAGTGTCACACTCTCTACAGTTTGATATTCTTCCTTTTTAAAATTATTTAAGCAAATGAACGAGGGAAAGAGGGACCATTTTCCCCAGAATGAACCCTGGGGATTATTATGCCCCAATGTTGTGGGTAGTCTTGATATTACAGTGTCAGCCCATCTCTGCATGTAACTGGCTGATAGTGACGGTATGCAAATGTAGGGACCAAAAAAGGTGCGAGGTCGATTGTCAGTCAGTAGCATATATTTTCTTCCAAAAGGATACTAGTGAAGTTTATTTACCTCTAACATTACAGCTTTCTGCTTGGCCAAAATCCTAGAAATTAATGCAACTGGTCTTTCTTCTGCTGATGTCAAGATATGCGACACACCAAATGAGAAGGCATCACAAGCTAGTCTAATTTTTAGTTTGGGGTCATATTGAGTGGAGGCGTCTGATTTAGAGCCTAAACTCTCCAAAAGCTGCCGCACACAGGTCTGTCCACCTCCATAGTTTTGTTTAAAGAGCTCATGTAGAGGCTGTTTAAAGCAGTTGTTTGTAAATAGGCTCACGTTGTAGACCACTGTTCAGTTAAGTGTTTCAGTTTCTACAAACTGTGAAATAGATTTCCCCTCTTCTGGGTTCCATTTATTGTCCGATATTTTCAATTAACGCCGCTGCCGCCAAACTACTGCTAGTACTTGCGTAAAGCTTATAACGAAGAGATGTGATACTAAGGTGTATTCCTAATCCGAACCTGGCATAATAACTCTAGAAAATATAAAAAGAGGAATCTTGACCATCATCTGGGCTCTGGGTCACCACTACCTCATTAGGATCCATTGACTGTTCTGATATGGTTCGACCGTCGTGGATCACCCATGTGATCCTACCCCCTCAACCAAACACAACCTCTACAGACTACAGATATGGACAACAGGCTACGGACTCTATGTTCCTACTTTTCTAACTATAGACTCCTTACTGCTCAGCAGTGATTAAGTCTGTACACTAAGGTTCCTCACTGTTAATCATTTCTATAGGGATTTTTTTTATTCTCCCTCACTATACTGTGTCAACCATAGGAGGATTCCTGGGTTCCCCTTTTCAGCCTTGGTTCCTCCAGCTGTATATAGTGTGCACACAAACACATGATTATTAGAGTCATCACTGACAAACTTCACTCTGTTTGGTAAACATGAACAAATGCAGAAACTGATGCTGGTAACTGTTTCCTTACATTACACTTCTTAATCGTTTGGGATCTGAAGAAACTCATTTTTGCAGTTTTGCAAGTGGAACTTTCACCCAGTTGTATACTGATCAACAGTCTGTGGTTACTGTTGTCTGATTGTACTCTGATGCACCACATGTTTTCAACAGAAGACAGATTTGGACTGCAGGCGGGCCAGTCAAGCCCACACACTCTGTGTACAAAGCCACACTGTTGTAATTTGTGCAGAACGATGCTGAAATATACCTGGGGAAAGACATCATCTACATGGGTCTCTCTGAAATTCAGATATAACCCTCTGCATCAGTGATGCCTTCAAATATATACAGACACTCTATGCCATGGTCACTAATGCAGCTCCAGGTCACCACATGTGGATGGTCTTTTTTGTCTTTGGCACTTAGAATCGACATTCAGTTTTTACAGATACAAGCTGAAACGTGGACTCAGCTGACCACAGAACACATTTCCATTGTCTTTTGGTCCAGCGAGTGACAGAGAGTGGCATTTCTGCGCTACATTGATGTTTGTCTAAGTCTTCTAATACAGTTTCGGTGAACATTTCTTGTATTCAGCAACAATGACCTCCCAAAGTACTCCATGTGGCTCTGTCTGTCACAGGAGCATGATGACTTCTAATGCAACTAGGCTTGTCATGATACTGAAATTTCAAACTCGATACGATACTAAGGATGATACTCGATACTCGATACTATTTTTGATACTACAGGAGGAGAAAAAACAAACGCAGGAACTTTTTCAGCAAAAGAATTAAAGTGTGAGTAGAAAATGCTCCATTTTCTCTGTTTACTCAAAATTGTACATTCTGAAAAGCGCTTTATACATTAAATATATTATTATTAGTCTAGTTTCGGTCAACTAAAGGTCTGAGCATTTTAGTCTTATTAGAGTCAGAATTATCCACAACTATTTTCGACTAGTTTTAGTGAATTAAAGTTGTATTTTAGTCTCTTTTTTAGTGATGCAATTCTATTTAACCCAGTCAATATAGTATAATAGATAGTAAAATAGAAAAAATCTAAATTTTCTTTTAGTCAAAACTGTTTCACAATTCAAACAAGGTTATCTTATTATTATATTAATGTTACCTTATAGACTCAAGAATACTGTACATCCATACCAGACACGGAATACACTCTGATTTTAAGTTCCATAATTTATTTTGCCAACCAAACATGTTAGAACTTAGAAGTACACGCACATAAATTTAAATAAAATAAATAAAATAACATCAAATAAATGTCATGGATGTCGTTAGGTCTATGTATAATTTTTAAATTATATATCCACACATTTCATAAAATATATCTTTACAAATAGAAACAAGACTATTAATTAAAATGAAAAATAATAAGTCTAGCTCTCATTACTGAATTAAAATGATGTAGAGGCTGTTGAAGCTGCTGTAGGCAGCAGGCGGGCATTAGGACCCAGGCGGAGCTACACGGCGCTGCTTGTTAGCGAGT
>JBBIGB010298275.1:0-11799 GCA_037577075.1 Alestopetersius hilgendorfi | reverse complement strand
ACACACACACACACACAAACACTACTGCACTCACAACACACACACACACACACACGCACACACAAACACTACTGCACTCACAACACACATGGGGCCGTTTCTTATTTACACACACACTGAAATAGTTCAGAAAATAATAGACACCTGTGCATTTTATACACACACACACACACACACACACACACACTCTCTCTCTCTGCTGCAAACTGTACAGTGAACAGAAGTAAAGGGAGAAGTGATTCTCTATATATTTGTATAAAATGACATTGTCCATTTCAACCCAAATGCAAACTGTGGGGGTGAACTGGAACACCAGTTATGAGCCAGACCTCCTCATCCAGTCTGACTGCTTGACCTCACAACTGCTCGCTTGACTGAAGGAGCACAGATTCCTTCATATACTTTTGTTTATAAACATCACTGAATAGTGGAGAACAGCTGCACGGGGGTGGGCAAGTGCATATTACTAGAAGGATCAGGTGTTCTGAGCCATTTAATAGCACTGCTACAATACCATCATTTTCACAATGTGCTTTTTATATTCAGAATAATGTATTAAAAGAACCCTTTTAGATAATCTGCTGTTTCACTTCCCCGGGGAACTCCATCAGTTACTGTGGCTGACATGATAACGACTGTGTGGCATCCTAAACAGAAATCCAAATAAAATGTCTGTGTGAGCAGAAGGAGAGCAGGCCTGTAACAAGAAGCAGGTGCTAAAAATACAAAGTCAGTTAAAAAGGCAGCTTTTAATAGAATGTTAGAAAATCTACATCAAAACACATTGCATTGATGCTATTTGATCACGAATCTTATTTTAACTCTCGAATGATTTGAAGCGAGTGCACACTGAAATACTGAAACTGAATATGTGCTCTGCAGAAACAAATAAAAACATTGGTGAGACGACAGTCAATTCTGTTTTTCTACAAGATTCAGGCCAGGAGAGTAGAGTGGGGTGGGTTGGACTCACCTAAAGAGGAGCAGTATGATGAGGGCCAGAGACAGACTTGCCAGGGATAAAGAGTAGCCCACTGTGTACATCACCCTGAAGTAGGCCAGAATCAGCATCTGATATTCCTGTGGAGGTGAACAAAAAGGGCCAGTTTCAGTCTGCATACAGCAATCAAACGTCTTTTCATTCCCACAAGACTATTATTTTCTGACAGAAGTGTCCATATTTCATACATGAACACACACAGCACACAGAAGATGTGTCAGAAATATTCACTCGTTAACCCCACAGTGTTTGTTATATAGAGGGCTAACTAGTGAAAATTTAGTTAATTTCGGACACTCGGGATGTTAAGTTTTTACTGTTACTGTTGCTCAGCAATTTATATCTGTCACATAAACACACGTCTCGTCTCTCTAGTTCAGGAGGCGGGGTCTGGTGGACACAGGGACAGATAGATCTGTCCTGGGGACACTACACGTCCCGAGGACTGGCCATCAGGTATACTAGGCATTTGCCCGGTGGGCTGAGGTCAATTTTGGGCCGGCGCAGAATCCTGTCTGCCGGCCCGGATCGCATACCACACCCACCCCCGGACCGTGGCTCAAAATGCCCCGGCATTTTTTTTGTCCCAGTTCAGCCCTGGGCACTACAGTCCTCTGCGGAGAGAAAGAGCACTTGTATCAATACTTAAATGCCAGTTTTGTATCTGCCGGTTTACGGAAATCGCTGGCAGACTGCAGCAATTTTCAACAGGCATTGCATTGGGCAGCCCCTCCCCTGGCTACCTGGAGGACCCAATGTTTACATGACAGCCCCATAACTCGGCCGGGGACCTTAAGCTCCTCCAGACGTATCGAATGTGGCCGGGGGCGAATCCCACCCCCCCCTTCCCCCCCAAGCCCCTCCCCCCCGCAGAACAAGCACGTCGGTCCCGAGAGCACAGAATTTGCAAGCCGTGACATGCCAGTAGATCTCCGTGAGACCTTTCCAACGAGCCCTTATTTGCCCCCCCAGCCCACGGTGATCCGGAGTTATTTGCCCAAAACCTTCCTCCATTGATCTCTACTGAGGGGATAAAGTGTCATCCACCTTCAAAATACCCAAAGACCCAAAATTTCAAGTAGACGAAGAAAACGGAGCATTTTGTTTGTCTATGCAAACTTAGCACCGCAAAATTTTATGAGGGTCAGCGGCCCCTGAGCACTCTTGATTTTTTTAATGAAAAGTTCCCATTTATGGTTTTTCTCCCCTGTAGTGTCGAAAATAGTATCATCCTTAGTATCGTGTTGAGTTTGAAATTTCAGTATCGTGACAAACCAGCTTAGGAACACACATCACCTCATTTAACAAATTTACAGCATGTTTCTTAAAAACAGCAACTTTTCTTTTTCACTCCTTAACTTATTATTGTTATTTCAGTAAACAAAAATACTGAGGGGCAAGGAGCAAACCACCACGAGAGAAATGCTGATAAGATTAAATAAATTCGTTCACACCCTTCATTCAAAGCTTTTGTCCTTCACATCTTGAGTGGTGTGTCAATAAACGAGCGGGTAAACAATTACTGGAACCTCCGAAGTCTCAAACGCCAAACTAATAACTAGAGCACCGAAACCCTTTACATTCCCTTTCTGTTATGTTATCGCTTCTCAGCCTTTTGGCTAAGATCAAGTGTTCTTATCGGTTTAATATCTGGTGGGTCATCTATATACGAACCACATATTAAACTAATTTTTTAGAACAGGGAGACGGAAAAATGGTTTTCTCTGTCTGTACTTCCAGGAACGGTGCACCTCCTGGGGCAGCTGGTGGTCTACTGGTTAGGGAGTTGCCCCTGTGATCAGAAGGTTGTGGGTTTGAATCCCATGACTGCTAGAGGCACCACTTGAAGCACCCTTGTGTAAGCTTCCCGCTTCCTGGTGCTGTATTCCTGACTGCCCGCTGCTTCACTTGGTGAACTGCTTAAATGCAGAGAAAGATTTTCACGCTGTGTTGTGTAACGTATGACAAATGTTCACTGAAGAAAATACTGGAAAAAAATGATGTTTTTGTCTATTTTAATTCTCCGTGAGTGCAGGGATGAAGTCGTACTTGTTCTCTTTGCTTGCTGCCGTCAGCGTTGCACTGAGAGTGATCTCTCCAGGTGCGGCTGGTGTTGTTAGTGTGCCACTGGCCATCTGGACCACATTCCCGCAGTACAAACCCTGTCCGCACTGCAGAGGGGGGAGTAATATGTATATTAATGTATTCATGTTTTCCTTTCCCATTTCTGTGGCTTAGTTGTGTTTTTCTGACTTTCCTGAGTTCGTATCTGTGACTCAGACTAGGGTTTATTTCAACTAAAACCAAAATTCAGGTTACATTCAGGTTGAAGGTACATATCTGTGGCACAACTTGAGGAGCCCCTGCACTTGTATACAATTACATTTCATGTCCAAAGAATATTTAGAAAACCATTTATCACTAATTTAAACTTCTGGACAGGAAAAAAGTGTTATATGGCACTGATGCATTCAAACATTAAGAGCTATTTAGTACCTTGATCATACCAGGGCAGGTACCAAGGGCAGGGCACTTTGACGGTGGTGTTGGGCACCCCATCTGTCCAGCAGGCATACATATCAAACATACGTCTGCAGGACAAACCTGGACGGAGCAGAAAGGATGAATATGGATCAGACCAGCTGTACTGCTCTGCACTTCTGCTTTCTTTAGAATTCACTTGCTGTAGGTTGAAACCACAGACTCAGAAACACACAGGTGAAGGTGTTTTGTGGGGTTACCTGTCGGGATGGGCTCTGAGTTGATCTTCAGAAGACACTCGTTCCGATAACTGTTCCATTCTTGCACTGTATCCTTTACCGTCTTCCCATTCACACACTGAAAGACAAACAGATATGACGGCACACATGCATAAATGGACAGTGGCTAATAGGAGGACAGTGAACCATTTTTGGGCTTAAACAATAAGAATAACCAATCTGATTATTAATTTTTACATTATTGTTCTTAAGTGTTATTCTTATTCTTCTTTTTATAGAAAAATAGGCAACACTTCTCCTCCAAGCTCCTATATCAAATGTTACTATCTGGATTTCCAGTCAGCTACTACTGAGAACAGCAACCTTGTGCTGGTTGTTTATGTTTGGGGCAGCACTGAGCAGCAGAGGTTCATTTCGTTCAGGGGTCTGATTGCCTTGCTAACTGCCACCGAAACATAAATGACACAGAGCGTACTCTGTGTTCTGGATCGTGTTTATTCCTTGTGTTTCTCTGACCTGTTTCTGGACCTCGGTTTACACTTTTTGCCTGGTGGACTCGACTTCTTGTTGGATTTTCTGTTTTTTTTTCTTTCTATGTTTTTGATTTTTGCCCTTTGTCTTTGTGGACTTTGTATTAAAATAAAACCTCCTAATCTTGTACTCTGCAATTCATTTCATGTCATTACATATATATTCAGATTTCTGATCTGTTCAAAAGGGGCTAAGTATTAATTATTTAAAAAATAGATTTTTGCGGTCGAGTCACTTCTATAATATATGGGGAGGGAGAGCATACAGTCGAGTCACCTTTCAAACTTGTGTCGGAGAGAGAGTCTGTGATGTCATGGCTAATGTGGCCGGAAAGGAAGAAAACACACAGAAATAAACACAATGCAGATTCATAGAGAGACTTCAAGATATTATAGCTCATGTCAATTATAAAAAAGGAGTCATTGTTTGTCGTGGTTCAATTAAACATAGAGGTGCAGTGGGCACTAAGTCAAAAGATTGTGTGGTGTGAGTATTTTTATTTGTTTTTTTTTTTTTAAATCAGGGTCCGGGCGTCTCCAAACACTTTGCATTTTCCCCCCCAGAAATGCAACTCTCCCTGGATTCTGGACACAATTGGTGTTGCTATAAGCACCAAAACAACCATAATTCATTTTTACATGAACATGGTCTTTCTTATCTTTATCTATTTAAATTGCGCAGCCTGCTTTTACATTCTGATATATGCAAATGACCTTTGCTCTTATTGGCTCTATCTAGATCCCCTATAAACACACTGCTACAGACTCTCTGGTAATAACGACCCTATTTGTCACTTCAGTGAGAATGGTCTGGCTTATCTGCTCCAGTCCAAACACATTTGCATGTGTTTGTGACATCACAGCCATGATGTATTCAAAGTGTGCTGATTTGTAGCCTAGTATACAAAACTATCGACTGGATGGATATAAGTGTCTGCCCTATGATCACAATGTAATGTAATGAACTGCACATTTGGAAATAAATCACTGCATTACTCTTTTTTATTTGAGTTTTTGATTTCTAAACGTAGGCATGCTGTTTGTTTATCTGCCCAAATAAAGAGGATGGATGGACGTCTGTAATGATGTCCTGGTGATGGAGGGGTACCTCAGCTCTGCACAGGACAGATAGAGTGAGGAAGATGATGAAAGGGGTGCTCGTCATTACTGAGACAGGCACCAAGATGGAGGGCCAAACATCTCAGGACTGGGCTATGACCCAGCCACACACACAGCAGCCCATCCTCTCACAGCTGCAGGCCATCAGATAGCACCTACAAGAGCGTAAATACACACACCATGAGACAGCAAGCTTGACACATACAATAAGGAATACAGTGCTGAGCTAAAATTACAAGCTTTACTATACAGTGTTATACAGAAACAACTACGTTCTACTGTAACAACTGTTTGACACTGGCTAAAATCTTAATCAACCTAATGAGAAACTTTTTGTCAAATAACGGAACTTTTGCTGTAAGCTAAAAAAGTCAAAAGTGGCTGAAAGTATTGGGACACCTGACCATTACACCAATATTTTAATGACATTGCATTCAAACCCATAGACTTTAATCTGGAGTCGGTCCCCTTTTTCAGATTCCACTCTTCTTGGAAGACTTTCTACAAAATTCTGGAGTTTCTGTGGAAATTTGTGTTCATTCATTTTGTAGCATTTATGAGGTCAGTCACTGATGTTGAGCGAGAAGGCCTGGAGCTGTCCAGAATGCCTTGGTCTGTTAAAGCATCAAGATTGTTGTTCTCTTGAAGTATGGGCCCAAAGCCAGAAAACAGGTTTGTCCCAATACTTTTGGCCATATAGTGTACATGGGGTTACTAAAATCTAACATTTTCCAAATGTACTATATCCTGCAATATCTTCATATTAGGGTGTAGCTACAACACAATAACTGTAGTGTGTTTGAGTTAAATCATACAACAGTAACAAAAACAATAAAGTCAACACACAATGTGAACTTCTCCTTTGCATTTAAAAAATTTAACCCATTCACCAAGTGAACCAGGGGGCAGCCAGGAACACAGTGTCCGGGGAGGGTACCTCAGTGGTGCCACTGACTGCCCTGAGATTCAAACCCACGGTAGCTCAGTGGGTAGGATACTTGCCTCCAGACCAAGAGATCACGGGTTCGAATCCTACCATTAGCAACACCACTGGTCCCTGAGCAAGACCCTTAACCCCCAGTTGCTCCAGGGAGACTGCCCCCCTGTTGTTACGGAATCTAAGTTGCTTTGGATAAAAGTGTCTGCTAAATGCCGTACATTAAAATTGTATTGTCTTCTTTAGGACCACAAAGTGGAGGCCTTAGCGCTGTTCTGGAAGCAGAACAAACAGCATGAGATCTGAGCAAAAATGCTGGAACAGGAAAAAACGTGGCAGAAAAACATTTCATCCATAAAACAATTGTCTCGGCAGTAGTTGCTGAACTGGGGCTGCTGATAAATCAAGGTGCCGGTGTTAAAGCTTCACTAAATCAATGGCGGAGTTCAATCGGATGAGGAAGGCCATTTCATCTTCCTTCCAAAATCAACTTAGCCAATGTCATTTAACGCCCAATCAAAGGAAACAACAAGCCTCTTAATCCTGGAGAAACGTAGCAGCGGCCGCAGAGACTGCAGAGACCGCACGTCCGTTTAAATCATGAATGATGGAGTTTTCCTCATTCAGTATGAGATGTTGTACCAAACAGAGCGGAAAAATGAAGCGGATACAAACTCCAAAACAAAATGTTTTGACTTTAGAAGTGCCTCCAAGGAGAGGCACACGTTAAAGTTCCAGTGAGAGTCAGATGGTTAATGTCAACAAGATATAATGTGAATGTATCACAAATTTGCTTAATAAATAACTGAACCTGGGTGATCTCTAGTGCTCTAATCAAAATCAGAATCAGGAAACCTTAAACATCCTGGAGAAAATTAATTCTGTAATGACTGCAAAGACACACAGAGACAATATAAAACAATTTAAAAGTCTAAAATAAAATTGAAATAAAAATCAGTAAAAAATAATCGCAATATGAAAATACACTCTGCTTTATACAGAAATGCTGGTATAAATACTATAGGTAACACAGTGGACTGAAAGCTACCGACACAGATGGCAGTTTGGAGAGTGTTACAGCATTTAGTAGAGATTAGCAGTAAAATTTGTGACGGGCCGATCCATGTTTTTCCGGTTCAGACACGATTCTGATACACGACTATTTATATCGAAACAGATTCCGATAAAATGCATCTTTTTACTTTAATATTAGCATTATTTTTGTTGAAATTGTGCTGGTTGTTAGTAAGGTTACATTACAGAATAAATAAATTACTAAGCACTTATTGCAAGAGCAAAAAATAAACACAACTACATTGAATTTAAAGGCATTCTAAAGGAATGTATATGTCACACTTCACAAAAAGGCAGCAGAAACAGCTGTGAAATTAAATATCAAAAACAATTTGGGCTGAATCGTCTAGATAGTTTTCTGTCCATTTTAGCAGCAACAAGAGTCTGATGGGGAGGAAAGATTTCCGGTGGCATTAGTGAAGCTCCTTAAAGCTTGAACTAGACAAATTTGACAGACAATGTTGAGGGGAGTGCAACTAATCAGGTTCAAAAGCAGGCACTGCACTGTATTCAATGTCTTGCCCTCAAACATTCCTTTGTCTTATCTACCTCATCTCCACTTGACTCCTGGCCAGGTTAGATAATATAAGCCTGACTTCACTCAAAGGACACTTAAGCAGCACTTCTTGCACAGGAGCCTCATAAAAGCTTGAATCTTTCTTTGTGTTTTTCAAGATTAATTGTCCATTACATTTATCAGGCGCTTTTATCCAAAGTGACTTCCAACTACAGGGAGCAGTCTTACTGGAGCATCTTGGGGTTAAGGGTCTTACACAGAAACCAAGTGGTGGTGCTGAAAGTGGGATTCGAACCCATGACCTCTTGGGCCAGAGGTAAGTATCCTACCCACTAGACCACCACCCTGTTAGTGAGCAGAGAGTGTTATGATTTTGACTGACCACAACACAAAGACAACACAAATAACAAATCACATGTGGATTTCCTTTCAATTTAAATTATTAAAATTATTACTTTTCTTAATCATTCTAAATTACTAATCAATTAAAAATATATTTATTCTATAAATGTATAAGTTTATTGTCTTTTTCGTGGTGGCTAAGCCCATCCGTGCCTCCTCTTGAAACTGAGCCCATCTAACCTGCTTAGTTTAAATCACTTCAAGGTAGTTGAAGGTAGGATTTGAACCCATGACCTGTTGTATCCTACCGACTAGGCCAAGAGTCGAAGCATGATGTGGCTTGTTTTTCTCCAAATGATAAGCATATCTGTTACTATTCCCTGGGTGGCAGTTTCCTCCAGAGTGAGGAGAATTAGAATCTGTGACGGAACAGTTTTACTCTTCCGAATCATTGCATCAAATTCCAGTTAGACCACATGCCACTCAAAACATCAGTGAAGCAAGTTTAATAAAATCCACTGGTCTCTGGTACCAACCAGCCTTCAAACATAGTCGCTGTGTAAAAAACACACCAAGAAGTCGATAAGATTCAAGATTCAAGAGATATTTATTGTCAATACCACAATATACACAATATACAGGGTATCAAAATTCCGTTTCACACAACCCCCATAGTGCATTCTGTCTAAGAAATAAATATAAATGTTAGAATATAAAAACTTGGAACAAAAATTACCCATAAATATAAAGCTAGTCCTTACCCATAAATACTCATCTAAACTAAAGTTTCTATTTAAATTTTTCTATTTTGACTAACTATTGTACAATAAACAAAGACAGGACAATAGACAATACAAAAGTGAACGTGTGCAAGTGGTTCAAGGAGAATGTGAGTTAAAAGTCAGTATAAAGAAATGTCATGAAAGCTTCACGTGGGGTGAACAGCAGCCCTAGAAGTTAATAAATGGAGCCGCTATGTTTAGATGTGACTGTGACGATGTATATTTCTTGTTTTTTAAGTGCATTTCCTCTTCAGTGTCATCAAGTTAAGAGAACGCACTCAGACAAATTTCATCAAAATTTTCATCAAAGTTTCATCAAAGAGGATAAAAACTACTCATCAAGATGCCCCCCCAGGAACGTCTCATTGTTCACATATGTTTTATAACTGACACTCGTCATGAATCAACGGAACTATTTAAAGTTCAGGACAGCTGTGGTTCACGGCTGGATGCTAACGTCCGCTCATTCCTCATGCAGCGAGAGCCCAGCGCGTCTCATTTAGAACCGCTTCATCTGCTCGGCTTCCTGAATACTAAATACGTCTTCTCTGTTTGCCCCGGGTTACTTTAAGATATACGGATATGCAAATCAGACATGCAAAGCTAAAACATACATCTGCATCAGTGTAAGTGGACACCAGGTCCTTAAGACGTGTAAAAAAAAGATCGTATGATGCTGATCTTATGATGCTGTGCTCGTTATGTACAGAGCGCTATGACTTAAAGAGTCCATATCATGGAAACCACAATTTTCCCTGTTTCTTTTTTTAATATTAATGTTTAATGGGGTATATAAACATGAACATGTGCATAAAGTGCACACGTTTAAAAGTAAACTGCAAAAATAGCCCATTTTTAATTTAGTTTTTGTGATGTCACCAAAAACGATTTATATATAACCGCCTATTCGGCCAAAACCCGCACACAATATGCATCAAATTTAAAGTAAACCATAGAGCCAGTAATGAAAACCATAAACAATTACATCTCAGAAAGCCAGAAGTACACATGAGGAAAATCAAATGCAAGAAAATGTTAAATACTGATTTTTCCACCAAATTCACAATTAAGCAACTCAGACAGGCAGGTTCATGGTTCAGAACTACTGTTTAATAAGGCATTATTAGTCTACAAAAGGTCCTTCCTTCATGCTTTCATAAGGTCACAGCAAATATAATGTTCATTATATTGGACAGTTTTTATTTAATTATTTAATTAAATTAAATCATGTTATGCTTTTCTCGGGACACAGTTAGGGTCAGTCACTGTATAAGAGAGATTTCAGTCACTGTATAAGAGCTGCTTCCCTTATTGGTAGCAGTGATATTTCAGAGCAAGGTTGTGAGGTCAGATCCCACAAGGAGGATTGTTATTGTTGGTTTGTTTAAACTCCACATCAATACAGTGTATATTATGTGTGCATTATACACTAATTTGTGTATCTGCTTGTTCAAAAAGGGAGTTTGTGATCAAAATCAATGAATTTTTGATCACACTGAGAAATCCCATCACCAATAGAGTGGATTCAACTAAACAACTGCAGGTTTAATTATAGAGATGGAATATTTAGACCTGTTTAATTGGATTTAGTGCAGCTCTGTATACAATCACAGTCACAAAATGTGGAACCCCTGGGGGTATCAAACCTCAGAAACACAAACATCATGATTCTTATTGTGTAACTGCTTCACATATAATTCTCTATATGGTTTGTACTAATTGGTATGTAAGCTGAAGGTAAAAAAAAAAAAATTGCCGGCTTCTATTAGTGTCTAGTTCCATACCAAGATTCAACATAACAAATACAAAATATGCCAAAAAGAAGAAAAAAGATGACTTCCTCTAGCTATAATCCTGTTCTTTCACATCAGATTAAAACAGGAAGAACGTTTCCTAAAGAAAAACCATGATTTGTGACTGTAGTGAAATCTCAGGATTCACAATCTCTCGTCTGACGCTACTTTGCATAATTCTTCTCTCCAGTCCACAACACCACAGGCTATGGTGCTCTGACAAATAAAGGTGCCAGAGATGGTTCCTCTCATTATGCCAATGAAGAACCATTTCTGGTTCCCTAAAGAACATTTAAAAGAACTGTTCTTAAGTCATGTAAACGATGTGTGAGTGTTACGAACCGTTTAACGAATACCGATCCTCAGAAAAACCTTTACATTATTTAAGAATCTTTACATTATTTGTGGGTTTGAAAGATTCTTCATAGTGTTGTTTTTGGCGGCCCGTTTTCATTTTAGTTTTAGTCTAGTCTTTGCGTCAAGCTGACATTTTGGTTTTTATTTAGTCGACTAAAAGTCTGAGCATTTTAGTCTTATTTTAGTCAAAATTATGCATGACTATTTTCGTCTAGTTTTAGTCAATAAAAACTGATAACATTTTAGTCTAGTTTTAGTCAATGAAAGTTGTATTTTAGTCTTATAAGTACCTTATAAGTACCTAGCAGAATGGACAAAATCTAAATTTTCTTTTAGTCAAAATCACAATTCAAACAAGGTTATCTCATTATTATATTACTGTTACTTTATAAACTCAAAGATACTGTACATCCATTCCAGACACGGAGACACTCTGATTTAAATTTATGACATTTTGCCAACTTAGAACTTAATTAAGTTAACACACACAAGGTGTCTGGGGTTTCTCCAGCACTACAAGCAAAATTCAAAACATGCAACAAAACACGTTACAACTTAGAACTTAATTAAGTTAACACACACAAGGAATCTGGGTTTTCTTCAGCACTTTCACATCAACTTTCTGAAT
>JBBIGB010298251.1:0-11801 GCA_037577075.1 Alestopetersius hilgendorfi | reverse complement strand
TCAGGATTTGCTCCATGCCACTTCAGTATTCCCAAGCACTTCCTCATATCTCAATATTCAAGATTTTCTGAAATTGTACCTCCATTAAATGAAGAAGAACCATATTTGTATAGCTGGGAGGCAACAGGAATGTTTATACAAATAACCTAGTATATGTATTGTGGTTTTTGCACCATGATACATTTTCACACAGAATATGGATGCAATTAAGTACATTTTCTGAGGTTTGATTCTGAAGGCAGGATTCAATATTTCAACAATGTCTTGGCTCCACAGAGCTATAATTATATTTGGCTTTGTCTGCTAAGCCGCCCCCCCCACCTCCCCCAAAAAACATACACATTCATAAAATGTATAAAAAGGTCATGCATTTGATTGCGGGTGTGTAAGCCCCACCCCCTGTCCAATTAAGACAGGAAGCACCCACTGAGTACTGATTTCCACAGAAGAGGGTAGATGAGAGACACTCAGAACAGACCATTTTGATTCGCTGTTTGAAATTCAGTTTGTTTCAATGTGTTCATTATGTTCAATTTTTGCTCTCCATAGTAACAAATTCATGAGTTATTGTATTGATGGTTAGAGTTTATACAATCCCTCAAATGTAAAAAAATAAAACGCATTCAATACTTTTGTCATTCAAGCTGTATTCAGTGAAAAAATTACATCAATAAAAGCAGTCAATACCCTTTATGAATAAGCAAATACACTCAGAACAGCCTTTATTGTTCAGTTTGAAAGGCCTTAACTATAAAACAATGTCTGATAAAAGCAGATGCAGAATAGAATCAATTGTCTGGCAGACTGAAACACATTCATTTTAAGGTAGAAGACAAAAGCATTGTAGTCAAACCCATAGGCTGACAACAGGTTTGTCATGCTCTATTGTCTATGTTCATTACTCATGCTGCTCTATTAATTAGCTGCTAATTAGAAATGCAGATACTCATTATATCACGCAGGCAATCATAGAAACATTTCACAACGCATGGTGATACCTGGGGGACATGAATGGGGAACAGAATGACCCCATTTAGTTCTCGATCCATAGAGACAAAACCACATGCAAAATAATGGCCGGTCATGCAAACAAGATGGGAATGCGAAGCACACTGTCTGCCCAACACAGCCTCACTCAGAGTGCGTTTACAGGTCTGTACTTTAAGAACATGTCTGGTCAGTTGCCCGTTTGTGGTTACTGGTTGCAGAAACAGGTGCAATGATGCTGGAAGAAATATGAAGAATATGGGGGACAGTAACACTGGCTGATTGGGTTTTGTGCACCAAAGCTAGAAAGATGCCTCTGGTTATATTTTACCAACCTGACCTAAATACATCATTTTTGTTTCTGGGAGAGAAAATGAAGGAGATGCTCCACATACCAGGAACGCAATTTAAAATCAACCAAAAATACACTTCTGGAGCAACGACACAGACGAACCACTTCTTTTGTAAACGAGACAGGGTGAGGAACCCTTTTAAAGTTTCAAGAACCATTACCTAATGTAAATTAGTAATGTGCTAACGTTCTCTGGCCAAGTAAACACCAATTAAGTGTTTTTGCTGGAGCCATGCCTGGCGGGCCATGTGTGTAAAGAACCAAAGACAAGCTATTTCTCACTGAGTAATTTGAGAACGCAGAAAATTCTGCTCTCTTCACCTGCTCAATGCGGCTCTTGTTTCTCAATAGTGTCCTCTCACCTCAGAGAGCACAAGAGGGTCAAACTTCGGCAGCCACACGGGCATCTGGTTACGGCAGAAAAACGATAGGAGGGTTAGGTTGGCTAGGAGACAAGGATGAAAATGAGGATGTAGGTTTCCCCTGTCCAATGTCTCGCTACTAGAGCAGCATCCAACAGAGTGCCTTAAACATATAGATGGAAATGACTCTCGCAGGCATTCGACCTTTAAATATAAGGACAGCTCTTTGAAGGTAGCGCTCACAAAGTTGCGGGCTGCAAATGTAAATGGCCTGCTGAGCTTGTGGGTTTCGAGTAGCAGGTTCTCATCATGACCTGCTGATCTTTTTCAAAATGGACCTGCTGGATACCGCAGTGATGGATTAGCACAAGGAAAGAATCCCCTCACCTCCATTCTGCCCTCATTTCCAAGCATCTGTTAACACTTCCAGTGATGTCTTCATCTCAAGCTGACATGGCAAATCATATGCATCAGCCGTCTGCAGGGGGTCTATTGAGGGTGGGTCAAGTGAGAGGCACTCCCTAGTATGGGGCCCACCATGGCTTGCTCAAGCGACCGGGTGAAAAGAGTGTCACGTGTTTGCACACAGCTGCATCCCTTCACGATGGAAGATTTGAGACTCTAGGGAGGAAACCTAGAGCCTGACCGAGTGACAACACGCACCCTGTGGACTGACCATTATTTATGCACAGAAAGACTAATAACTTGTAACCAACCTCTGAAAAATAATCGGCTTAATGTGAACACATTAAATAATACTCCAAACGCAACCTTTGGCAAGAGCATACGTTCAAACCTCATTTTCCTATGAAGAGAACCGAGTAATAAGAAAAGTAAAATGAATAGCAGAAAGCTCAATGTTGTAATATATATATATTTAAGAATTGGGTTGATGAAATTTACCAATGCAAATAAAATCAAATATTACCTAAATTGTGTTTCCATGAGAAAACAAAGTGTGATGGTGCAGTTGCTATGGTAACTGTGGTTGTTACTAGGCGGTTGCTATGGAGCTGCCTAGTGATTTCTATATTTTAGTGTCACGCCAAATTTCCAAGCAGGTTCAGATGAGATGCGGCGTCGTTCTTTGGCTATAAAGAGAAAATTAAAAAAATAACTGAAGAAAACAATAATGTGAATGCGGCTGCAATCACACTAATTACATCAGCCAGTGTTACCATCCCTGGAATGTATAGCGATATTGGCAATAAAATCTTCATCTCGGCCAAAAACGTGTGTAAACAGCAGCAAGAGGAGCAGAGTCTGTGTAAAACGGGAGAGTGTGTGCTGCTACCATTTGTTCACGCAGCACCCACTCGAGTATGACTCATCGTCCTTACATCACACGTCCTTATAATGGCGCAAGGGGAATGGAGCTGGGGGTGGTAGTGGGGGGGTCTAAATGTATCAAAGATGCGTTCCCCATCACTGAGCACTGAATACCTTTCCAATTATCGCTTCTTCCGAAATAGAAAATTTCATTAAGCTGTTATTCAATATTATACAAAACAGCACCGTTACATTCAGCTGTGCTGCAGGTTCCATACGCTGAAATTGGGACGCTTTCTTTTAATGACATGCATCTCCTGGAATTGGGGGACATTTTCATACTCCTCACTAACAGCGTCGCATAAAGATGAAAGCATACTTGCGGTGCAAAATTTCAAGCGAGATGTCTCAGATGTTAAAATCTGCCTCCTGATAACAAAAGCATATTAATGAAGTGTTGTCATATCAATTGGCTCAGCTATCCAAACAAGAGTCTAGGTGGTGGGATATCTTGCCATTCGTGTGGAGCTCTGCGCCAAGTTCCGGACCGCAGATGTTGTTCGCATTCTCTGTAAACACAAGGGGTCTGGGGAGAGATCAGCACTAAAATAGAAGCAAAGTCACATGTGATTTCAGTTTAGGGTTCACCATCGTTTGAGCATAAAAATCCATCATTCACACTGAACACGCATGGGAAAGCATCAAGACCTAGCATGAGATGTGCTGTGTCTGATGTTTGAGTGAAGGGCTGAAATGAAGGACTGTACAGTGACAGAACTCACTGTCAGCTTTAATCCGAGGGTGCTGATGTCCACATCAGGGGAGCTGTGTAAGAATTACAGGCTTGTTTAAAGAAAAGTACTTGGTCCCCCCATGTTAAGACACTAAAAGATATTTGAAGACTGGCTGCTCAATTGTGTGGCTGCATCTTTAGCTCATGGGCCAAAGAACCTTGTGTGAAGTACTGGCATTTGCCTTTGGAGTGCTCTGCCATTTCGCAAGATTCAAGATGTTTGTCACATATGCAGTTATATAAGTACGACGTGCAGCGAAATGTAACCCTGAATCACTCCTTGGACAATGCAATAACAGAAAATAGAAAATTATAAAGAACAAATAGACAAATACACACAACGTAAACGAAATTAAATGCTATATATGCAAACTATAGAGTAAATCTGAATAGAAATAATAAAGAATAAACATAATCGGGCATTATTAAATGAGCCTGGTGTGAAGTTGTGGTATATTCTTGTACTGCTGAAGCATCAGCACCAGTACAAGAATATACACAAATGCACAAAAAACTATTCAGCTAACCTGATTTTTCATAAGAGTCAATGCTTTTAGGCATATAAAACCACAAGTCGAATTATAGATACATGTTCAGTACATCCAAGACCGTTCTCATTTCACCCAGAGGGGCCACCAAGCCCATGCAACATCTGTAGATGTCCAATCACTCCTTTGAGAGCCTGTGTTGAACTACTTAATCTATCAGAAGAGGCTAATAGAGTCCAAGCTCTCTGAGAAAAGTACGTGCTGATGCCGTTTTCCCCGAGCAGCAGTGTTTATTCCACCTGGCTTATCAGGAGGTCACTGCTGGCGTGTCTCTGTAAAACCAGGACTGGGGTTTTGTCTCCTGAATTAGAGTGCATAGCACTCACAAACACAACAGGACAGGGGTAAAGTTCCACTTTTCAACTTTATTTCATTTTAATTTATATACTTTATATACTTTGATATACTTCAATGTATACTGATGTATCAATATTATTGCACAGCCCTAAAGGTTTTATTTTACATTAGGTTAATCAGTCCAGTTACTGAAGGAACCATGAAGCAGGTGGTTTATGCATAAATGTCTATATGTTCCAGCCAGTGCATACAAAGATCCTCAAATATAAACAGACATTCTGCACTTTAACCTCAGTTGTTGTTGTTGCACTTCCAATCCAAAGTACGAGTTCGAGCCAAAGCAAAAATAGTCACTGTCCTATTGCTTACAGCCTGCACCATAGCGTCCAACTATCTGTGCATCTAAAATAGCTTTTACCATGTAACCTAAAAGCAAACAGTCAGACTTCAATTATCAGACTGGAATCCAAACTTAATGACTGCAATTAGGCGCAACCGAATTTGGCTTAAGGCTACAACACAGCAACTAGTCAGGCCTGTATTCAAAAATGTCCTAGAGAGGACAAAGTGTTTTGTTGTTGCAGTGATCCAACTGTAATTGAGTAAACATTGAGTAAACTGGTACTGATACTGATTTCAAGGGACTAAGATTTTACTGATACCAAATTCAATACTGCTTTTATTGATGCTACTCATCACAATTTGGTGGAGTTATATTACTTTTTTGAGAAATAAAGAGCTAAATTGTTTCCTGCATATACAATGAGGGAGCAGCCATGTGTCAGGGTGACGTGCAAAACTTCGCTCCCATCCCTCCCACTGATCCAGTCCAGCATCAGCCGTTAGAAAAATGCAGCTGTTACAATACATTAATGCTAAATAAACACTGATAGTAGCTCTGTTTGTTCAGGGCATTATCCATATTTCAGTACAGACCATTTTGGAACCCAGACCAATTTTGGCCTAGTGGTTTGGGCGTTGGCCCTGCAATCAGAAGGGTGGGGTTCGTATTCCAACTGTTAGTGTCACCACTGAGGTACCCTTGAGCGGGGTGCTCCCTGGGCCCCTTGTTGGTGGCAGCCCACTGCTTCACTTGGTGAATGGTTTAAATGCAGAGAATATTTGACTGTGTGTTTTACTTGTATGACCATGTATGTGACAAAAGAATCCTTTAAAAAAAAATCCAAGCCTTTGTTTTCATACTTAAGCCCATCCATAATCCAAACTTCTCACTGGCTGCTCAGAATGACCTTCATCAACCAGCTGTTAAAATACATTAATGCTGCATTAACACTGATAGGAGCTCTTGCTGTCTACTATGCACCATGTTATTTTATTATTTGCATTAGTAAATAAATACTTTTACTATTATACTGCTTTAAGTATTTTAAAGTGATTTTGGAATATGACTTAAAACTTGATTTTTGATTGTGCATTAACAGTAACATTATGAATAACACCAGCCAACTCTGCATCACAACAGCATGTGAAAACAGCACTGCAGATCATTACTCACATCCCCAAAAGCCATTACCCACCACTGGCAGAACTGCCACACTGAGTGCCAACAACACTAGTAACATTACGCAGAGTGGGAAGAGCTACACAAACAACTTTAATCTCTGCTCTGCCTCTTAAGATTTTCCAATGTGCTCTAATGTGGCTAGTACACTGACAAATGAGATTTGTGGGGCTCTACCACTTACATCACGGAGCTCTATGACAGCACAGCACCATCAGATTAGTGGCTATTTCTATCAGTCGGTGGAGCAGGACGGTTCTTCGGGCAGTTCTAGGAAAAAGGTTTCCCAAGAGTGTGGGGGGACACAAGAGTTCACAGCCTGTACAAAGCCATAAATCCAACAGCGTCCATTTTTGCTATAAAAGTGACAAGACAGAGCCTGAGTGTAGAAAGACAAGCTGATTGTAATCCGGCCTGGAAAACATTAAAAGTGACCAAGACTTTCTCAATGAACTGGCAAATTAAGTGCAATGTCACTATTATCAAAAAACTCAGTGTATGAGAGGAATTGTCATTAGAACATCCTGAGACAGCATATTAATATGGGAAAACACAGACAGATCACAGGTGCATGTTAAGAGGCCAAACCACAGACCATAAGTGAATGACTGTATAAAACAAGTGTGTATGAACAGTGCAGCTCGTTTCATCTATCCTACATCCAGGCAGACCAAAACCACAGATTCATAATTAGCCATGATGAGGGGAGGAGAACCAATGCCATGTCCAGAGGTGCAGACAAGAGCTATTGCAAGGTGAAAGAAAAAATATCTGTAAAATTTCCAACGTTTTAGGAAATTAAAAAACGGATCACAGACAAAAAATTATTCTGTCAAACATGGGTTGGCTAGGGCTCATTTGCATATCACAGCTTTGCATATCATTTGCATATAATCAGATATCAGTATTGCAGCGGCCGATATCACGATAAGGATTAACAGACAATGTATAGTGCAATCCTGACCCCTCATTCCTATCATTACGACTGTAAAGAAAGTGTCTGCGAGTGTCTCATAAATTAACCCATTTTATATCTAAACACTCTCATATACCTCTCAGTGGATCTCGATTATACAAAATTTGACTGAAAAAACCTTTTAATTTCCCTTTTAAAGGAGCCATGTTCTACATTTTCCTGTTTCTTATAGATAATTCATTCTTACATGACAGTGTTAAACAGGCTGTTTTGTTGTGCCTTTAAGACTGATATTTCTTTGTGATTGGCTGATTGGCTATATTGCAGCTCATATAGCCGGAATTTCAGCATGAATGGGTGAGGCTAAAGTGCTGTAAACTGAATAAGCAGATGTAAAATGTCCCATATTACCCATACAGTCGTGTTTTTATATGTAACATGGTCATAACCATAAAAAATATAAAATAAAAAAATAAAATATACAGATTGTTGTAAGGATTATTTAGCCTTACAACACCCTGCCTGTACATCTCTCCACCATTAATAGATTTTAAAAATACATTTTAGGCCAAGACCTTCATCAATCATCATATTCATAACCGTGTCATACGATAACTGTCTGTGAGGTGGCTTTTAGACAGATTAAACCCTACAGACGTCTGGGTTCTGTCGCGGCCGCCACTGTGAACGACTGACACAGCAAGTTTCCCTAGAATGAAGCATTTGAAATCAGAACACTCTGACTGACTTTGTTTATAGTTCAACTGCCCGACAATGTCCAATTTTGGAAAAATGGGTGGATTTCCCCTTGACCTTAATACAAATGGAAAGAGGTGATGGAACATGATCACAGCCGTAATTTAAATCAGTCCCTACTCAGATTTCTCATATCCCAAGCGCGCAGTATCAAGTGCATTACGAATGCTTGAATATCTGAGCATGATGTACAGTACTGTGCAAAAGTCTTAGGCTCTTGGGCAAACTGCTTAAAGAAATGTATCTGAGCAGTGAAGGACTTTCTGCCAGCAAACTGAAACTCCATCAGCAGCTCCTGATTTAATCTAACGAAGTATCGATTGAACTGTACAAGGTATTAGAGGTATTTGATAAGAAATACAACATGCATAAAACATACATAAAATCAGTATATACTGTATTAATATCATCTGTATCCACTGTAACATAAGCTCTTTAAACATACAGCTCAGCTAAATAGGTTTTAAATATCATTTTCCTCATGTGTCTATACTTTTGCATGTATGTTCAAGCCCCTGTATGATCATCTAGTGGGACGCCATAAAGCAACATGCAAGTAAAAAAAATCAAGGGAAGGCAGTAATTGTAAGGCTGTATAAAACTTGCAAAAGAACCCAGTGAAATGTATTTACTGAATAAGGACAAGCTAAGTTTACATTTAAAACAAGTTGTTAAAGTCTATTTGTCATTTCTGCACTTACTGCTTGTGCGGTTAGATCCAGGGGCCAGTTTTCCGAGTTCCTGCCCTTTGTGTCCTCAAGCGAGGATGCAGCAACACGAAGTGTCCCACGGTCCAGCGTGGTTTGTTGACACTGGCTCTCTGCTTCTCTGTGAGGAGTTGGGAGGGGATTACTACACGCTGAGTGAATGAGTTGGGCTGTGTGAAACGGCCTGAAGGACGGAGCTCGTTATCAAAGGCTTCTAAATTACAGCACGGTGCTTTCGATTCAGTTTTCCAAAACAAAGCAGAAGCCAGTCCAGCACAGGCTTCACCTCAGTGAACGATGAAACTATGGTGGCTTAAGGGAACCTTTGGCTGTTTGGACAAAATAACAGAGGGAGTGGTTTGAGCAGAGGGAGGGGAAAAGGGAATGGAAGGGCTGAGACAAAAGAGCGACCGAATGAAAGCGCGAGACAGACACAAGTAGAGCTAGGTGACCCCACTAAGCCTCTTTACCGCTCTGACTGTACTGTTCGCGGGCAGGGATGGTAGATTAGAGGCCAGCAGGCACTTTAGATCTCCTGACTGCTAGCCATGCAGCATTATAGAGCTAAAATTAGCTCCCAGACGATCAAGTTTGGATCCAGGGGACAAAGTACAAATCAAGGGTGCTATTCAAGTGGGCATGAGAAGCGACGACAAATCTGACGAAAGACGACTCCCATTAGAAGCCATTTTTCTGGGTGTACTTCATTCTGTCCAGCCAAGAAGGAAACATGGGTCAGTGGTGTTTCAATTCAAATAATGTGTTTAGAAGGAATTCCAGCAAACATTGGCTGCAAAGTGTAGTCCAAATACTAAGATGTGTGCAGAAGAATGATGACAAGAAAACACTGGCCCCAAATTTATAACGCTCAAGCTCATAGCCAAGACAAACAAGTGTTATTGGTCCACGGAAGAATAATCAAGACGTCGTCAAGAACAGTTTCTGACCATGTTGATCAGTTCTTTTCCAAAAAACAGTTTCAAGAAACCCCGAATGTTTTGCATAATTAGAGAAAGTGCCAAAATAAAAGTGGACCAAAACAGGAACAACATAGTCCATGGTGGACCAGACCATCATCATCAATCAGATGTTCCATCATCACACACCACATGCAAAGCTTCTTACAAAACAGAAGACCTAAGGAAGCTCTTAATGAACGGAAAAACAACCTGTGTCCCATCATCATAGATGCTAACCACTTCCTTAGAGTGTTCTTAACCACAGCCCCTTCAGGAAGATTTTGAAAAGTTGGACGGATCCAGCAACATCTAATCAACAGACTGAGGAGGAATTATCAAACCTCAACTCTGAACAAACATGTAATCACCAGGAAGTCAGCCTTCCAGCACCACTTCTGTAGAGGAAAGGCTTACATAGGAATGCCACTATGTATCATTACTACATAATTAAAGGATTCAGATGTAAACAAAGTAATTCAGAGTAATGCTGCTTTCTTGGCCACAGAGGTGATGAATGGAACCAGGCGTCTGAAGAGTTTAATGGGTCTAAAAGCTCCATTATAAAGTTTGTACAATTGCCAGGAATACAAAAATAAGGCAAACAAAACAGTGCAATCAAGAATGAATTGTTTTAGATTTATCTTTGTGTAATCAACATTAATATTATATGCAAAAAATCATATAGTGGTCCCACATGTTAGGGATGGGCGACAAACCAAGGCAGCAAGTCTTTTGTGCAGTGAGCCATCTGACTTTGAACTAGCATGAAAGACACTTCAACGGATTCTCCCCAGTGACTCAAAGGGGAAGTTATAAGCGTGGGCGATATGCAAAAATATAACACTTATCATAAAAGCAATATTTACATACAAGCAAATTCTTAACAAAATGCAAGCTAAAAACAGTAGTGACAATGAACACAAAAGATTTAATATAAGGGAATCTGCCAATTAGCAGAAATAAAGTAATAAAAGAACAGCACAATGAGCTGCCATTCAAATCAGTTACATATTTTGATGTTTACACACAATGGCAGGTTGTTAAACACTGTCTGCTGTTCACAAATATACCATATCCCTCCACTCTCATCCACTTACAAGTGCTGACAGAATATTTTCCATGTCATATCTTTGCTGATCCCTCATCGAAATGGACATAATGTTATAAACCTGGTATGAATCATGAGCTAGAAAAACAATGACAAATGCTGAACCAGCACTGAGGAGGCAATTTAAAAACAAAACAGTGCTTTACAAAGACAGAAGCAGTGCATGACTGGTTTCAAACGATACACAGTTTCACAAGTGTGGGACGTCCGGGGAGGGGGGGGGGGTGTTGTTGTGGGGGGTCATCTTGGGCGAGTCCCAAGACGAACCATGAAGGTCATTCTGAGCAGACAGTGAGAAATCTGTATGATGGATGAGCTTAAGTGCAAAAACAAATGCTTGGAAAATGGATTGGTCTCATTGCCTGCTGGACCTTTACTACACAAGCGCTTTATTTTTCTAAACACACATTCAGTGATGGGTATCGAGAACCGGTACTAAATTTGCACCAGCATAGGGTTATTCTACTGCTATCAGTGTTTATGCAGCATAATGCACTCCAATATCGCTGGTATTGGTCGAAGTACTGATCAGTGATCACCTGAATCTTATTTAATCAGGAAAAGTATATATATAAAAAAAACACTGCTGTAATTATTGCCATTTTGTTTAAGAGTGAAGAAGAGATTTGTTTTCTTTGAATTATTCTGAATAATTACACAGGTCAACAACAAATTTTTTTGTAATCACCAGAAACCACAACACAATTTTCTAAACCAGGTTTTCATGCAGATCTGCTTTCAGTTTTTTTCAGTCACATCAACTTTTTGAATTATGAGTAATATTATATTTGCAATATTCTTGCATGTGTTTTTTAATTAAACTGTAGGCACCAATCAAGTAAGTCAGACAGGCGCACACTGGCATAGATATAATGATGCACCGAAATGATTTTTTTGGACCAAAAACCGAAAATGGGGAAACACTTGGCCGAAAACGGAAACCGAAAACCGAAAGAAAAAAAAACACTTTTTATTAAATTATTAAAAGAATTTGTTACAAATCTATGAACATGTTTATTTAGCATTCAAACAATGCACAATGTAATATAGAATTTGAAATAAAATATTTTACTTGGCCCCACTCATTTATAGCCTAAAAGTAAGATAGCTGAAATATTATACAATTAAATATCGTCTCTCATAAAACGAGTATCCAAGTGCATTTTAATATTCTGATCATAGTGCCTGAACAAAGTGCATTCAGAGCAAGTGCTTTAAAAACTGG
>JBBIGB010298243.1:0-10000 GCA_037577075.1 Alestopetersius hilgendorfi | reverse complement strand
AGCATGCAGTGCTTGGAGGTTCTGGACACTGTGGGGTGACTCCGGGTCCTGCTCCTCCTCCGTCTCACCAGTACTCAATGCTGCCTCTGTGCATTGCTCCACTTGCTCCCTCCTACTGCAGCCGATCTTGGTCTGGTGGATCCTCAGACCTCTCAGGTTCTTGCAGGTTTTGCCACAAAACCATCACTCGTGTCGTCATCCAGAAAATCGTCCGTCTGGAGTGCTTATCCTCCCCCACTCTCGGGCACCCCTGGGGTATCTTTCCATAGGGCTTTCTGTAACTTAAATAGTTGCTCCCTCACGGGAGCTGCAGCTCGGGGTGCTAACCCTCACTGCCCTGATCGTCGTCTTTCCGTGCTGTCCACCGTCTCTCCAGTTGTCACCACTCTGTTCGCGGTCATCATTTCCTGGAAGTCACTGGCCCGGCCAGTCAGTATCTAGTTAGTAGAAACACCTGTATGGTGCAGCTTGGTCACATCATCAAGTGATGATGAGTAAATGTATATTCAGGACACAATTAAAATCTGTTTATGTAACATTCCTATGACTTTTCCTTTGTTTGCTCATATGTGAAAATATCACATTTATTATAAATAGCTCACATTATTTACATGCAAAAGGGACAACAGTACTGGATAATGTTGCATTTAACAGAAAGAGTAAATGAAAAAACAAGATAAGCTTCTTTTTGCCTTGGCATTTAAGGGTTAACCGTAAATGTATGGAGTAGCTCACAGTTAAATGAATTTCAGAGACATATTACATTCCCATTCCCATGGTATTTGGAATAACTGGCCCATTTACAAATGTCATTACTGTCACGTCCCCCTGAGTTTCCCCAAAGGACACATGACTGCGTGCGGGCTTCCATGACTTTGAATAGACTTTTATTCAGCACAAAACTATAACCAAAATGGCGCGTGGGCCAAAACTCTAGAACTCTCAAAACAAAAGGCAAAACAAGAACTGAAAAGCATCTGTTTCTTCAACAGTGTGACTGTGGTTCTAAGGAGACATAATGCAACGGTTGACCGACAACCTAGGTTCACATAAATAAATAGTCCTCTTAAAGGACTATTTAAATTGTCCTCACGACTTAAATAGTCCTCAAAATTAGCCCTGAGTACCCCCTACAGCTGATCCCTATCATTAGCTGGGGTACTCAGGGTGTCAAAATAAAAGACACATCACAAAAGCAAAATACACAGCACATAATCAACACATATACACAAAACCCCAGGAGGCCCTCCAGCGGCCGTCCCCTAACACAACCACCCAGAGGTGTAACAGTACCCCCCGCTCCAAACCGCACCACCGGGGCATCAAAACCCACACAAAACAAACCCCAAATAGGGAGGGCGGGCGGAGGATGGCGGCGGCAAGGCCAGCGTCCCTCAGTTCTCCCCTAACAGTCCCCTCCCAAGTGTCCTGTACTCGGCTGGGGTTTCCCCAGCTTTGACGGGGGTCGAACCTCTGGACACTTTCCTTGTCCGACAGTCTGGGTCCCTGTTCTCGGAACCCCCCTGCTACCATGGGGGCTTTGCCTCCCCCAGGGATTCCTTCAGCTGGCCAAGCGTCCATAGTCTTTAAGTTTAGTAGTCTGTTCCCAGAGCCTCTTCGAGCTCCCCGTCCTGAGTCTCTCTGCACGCCTTGCAGCGTGCCCTGTGATGTGACCCTGTCCGCAGGCCGCCTCTGGACGTCCCATGAGCCCTTCGGTGTCCACTGGCATGAGGCCCTCTCTGCAGGCCTCCTCCTGCCTCCTAGTGAGCCCTTCCTCGCCTAAAGCCCCACTGTCACCCTTGCAGACCTCCCTGCTGCCTCCAGTGGGCCTTTCCTCGCTTAAAGCCTCACTGTCCCCCTTGTAGACCTCCCTGCAGCCTACAGTGTGTCTTTCTTAGCTTAATGCCTCACTGTCACTCTTAGTGACACCATGACACCCCCCCAAAAGAAATTTAGGAAGGTCTTCCCCCTCTATCGGCGAGGGACCCAAATTACTCCCGTCCCTTACGGTTTTCTCTTAAGACCCTTCTGCTGTTCCAGAACCCCCTGTAAAAAGGTTCTCTAGAACCCTGGGCCTATCTATAGGGCTTGTTATCTCTGCCAACCCCACTAAGAACCCTATCAGCCAGGCTAGGTCTGCAGACACCGCTACGCCTGGCTCTAGGCTGATTTGGGCTATACGGTGGATAGACGTTTCTGTAGCTATGGGGGCTGATAAGGGAGTAAGCGGTTTAGCTAAGCTACATGGTGGCCCCTCTAAGGAGCTTGAAGGCTCCTGCAGCTCTACCACTTCTCTTTCCCCTTGCTTCTCTAAGGACCCCTCTACTGCTCTCAAACCCCCCTTAAATGGGTTTTCTGTAAACCTGGGCCTATCTATAGGGCTTGTTATATCTGCCAACCCCACTAGGAACCATATTAGCCATGCTAGGCCTGGAGAAACGGCCTCACCTGGCTCTAGGCTGATTTGGGCTATACTGTTGCCGGACATTTCTGCAGCTATGGGGACGGGTAAGGGAATAAGCGGTTCAGCTAAGCTGCATGGTGGCCCCTCTAATGAGCCTACAAGCTCTTGCTGCTCAACCACTCCTCTTTCCCCTCTTATGCTAATGGATAGGCTATCAGCTGTTAGCCCCAAGCTAGCTACAGACCCAGCTGCTAAAAGCCTCTGCCGAGGTGCGGGAGTTGGGGGCTGCTGCAGGCTTTTCCGCAGCTTGGGCACGGGTCGCTGGAGGTCCTGCTTCTCACCTGAGCCCGTGTTTGCAGCCCGGTTGCGAGGGTACACAGCCTCCTCGCGTGGCTCTCGTGCCACGGTGTTGGTGCTGGGGAGCGTGGCACGGTCGCGAGGGTACACAGTCTCCTCACGTGTGTCTTTTGCCGCTGTGTCGATCTGGCCCTGGCGCCTCAACTCCACCTCTTGTGGGAACGCCACTCTTTCGGCCCCGGTCAGGAGCAGGTTACACAGCTCCAGCAGCGGGCTCACCGGAGAGAGTGAGCCGGTCACGGGCTGGTATGGAGGAGAGTAAGTGGGAGGTTCTGGGGCTCTCGGGAAGGAGATGCTTACAACGTGGACCCCCACGCCGCCTCCGTCTCTGGGCTGCGGATCTCCCGCCTCGCCTTCCGGCGACGAATCGCGGGAGCTCCTCCGCACCCGATCTGGTTCTATTATCGGGGATCCTTCAATCCAACCGTCCCACCAGAGATCCATGCCCCCCTCCTCATCTGACTCCGACTCACCTCCACACAACAACTCGGCCACCGTAAACCGACAGACTCTCTCCGGCTTACTACCGAGCTGGAACCAGCTGGTCATACTCCAGACCAGGTCCTCCTCTTCCCGGCTCTCAATCCAGGCTCGATTGTTTCTCTTGCTTGTGCCTTGCCCGTTTTTCTTTGCAGGGTCGGTCAATCTGTCACGTCCCCCCGAATTTCCCCAAAGGACACACGACTGCGTGTGGGCTTCCATGACTTTAAATAGACTTTTATTCAGCACAAAACTATAACCAAAATGGCGCTTGGGCCAAAACTCTAGAACTCTCAAAACAAAAGGCAAAACAAGAACTGAAAAGCTTCTGCTTCTTCAACAGTGTGACTGTGGTTCTAAGGAGACATAATGCAACGGTTGACCAACAACCTAGGTTCACATACACACAACTTAAATAGTCCTCACAATAAGCCCTGAGTACCCCCTACAGCTGATCCCTATCATTAGCTGGGGTACTCAGGGTGTCAAAATAAAAGACACATCACAAAAGCAAAATACACAGCACATAATCAACACATAAACACAAAACCCCAGGACACCCTCTAGTAGCCGTCCCCTAACACAACCACCCAGAGGTGAAACAATTACAGTATTTTAAAGCAGAAAATATAAACTTGCACTCAGATATATATGCAATATTTTAAAAAAGTACCTTTTGTGAGAGTGTACAAGCATATCAGTGATGAAAAAACAAAAAGACACCATATTTTTCACTCTTCTTTGTCAGATCTTCAGACCAGGCCCTAGATCACTGCTGTCGGGTCTGAAGCTTTCCAGAATTCAAGAATGACAGCTCTGTCCCAGTGGCTTTGTATTCTTTGCCAAGGGAACTATCGACAGGCCCAAAACATCAGTGACCACTGGCAGACAATTGGATGGAAGACATAGATCTGCAGGCAACATTTGTCCAAGGACATCTGTGTTGAACATCTCTTTAGAGAGTTCAGATTGTCCTTGGTAATGTAAGGGAATATCTTCATTTCTGTCACTGTACTGTCACTACTTACAGATGAGGAATTGATATTTCTATGAAGAATTGTTCATATATAAATTTAGCTTCATATATGAAAACCCTATACTCACAAAGAGCAGTAAAGATAGTTGAATAAATGGAGTTTGGATTGTATGTACCAGCACAATTTCGGATGGACCATTACAGTGTAGACCTTGGCTCTGTATTAATAAAAGTTACTGTAATAACAGAATTGTAGTTGATCTGAGAACAGATACCTCATTTATTTAAAGCTATGTGATTTCTAAAACAATTCAATCCCTCATCCTGGCAGGACTCAGGATAATAGTGCACTTCTTAAGATTGATGGACAAGACGTCTGTTGTTGCCCATGGGTGTAATATAACATAGTGTGGCTAAAAACACTTCCCCCAATAAACTGGTAAGCACCTAGATGTTTGTGGTGTGTGATGTTGGAACAATAAGCATTTGGATTCAATGCACCATGTACTCAGAGCACAATTTTCTGCAGTAGAATTATGTTTAACATAACACTGAATATGAAAATGTAAATACACAAAATCAGTGCAGTTTAACTGCCACTTTAAGATGAAGGCATTACGATGCAGTTTACACTCCTATTACTTGCTCTTGAAAAGCAGCAGGGCATCATCGATACCTGCTCTTTTACTCTTCACGCCCTTTCCCTCTCATTAAGTGCAGGGTTTCCAGTCTGACTGCTCCGCTTAAGACAAGGAAGGTCCTCAGTGGAGATCCCATCGCCATTTCTGCCTCAGCTGTAGGTCTGATCCCTTTTGAGTCGGAAGAAGCTTGCTCATCCTCAGCACAGCACATTGCTAATGACAGGCTTTAGTCTCGCTTGTCAATCAAACACTTAAGACCTGGCTGAGACTATACCTGCATTAAGCCAGAGTATGCGCATCTAGACTGGGGCTGTGGCCTCGGTTCATTTGGATTAAGCTGTGCGATGTTCCCTAATTATAGTGGAGAAAGCCAAAAGCTGCCCTTGATTTAGATCTATGCATTTCACACTAGTAAAGCAATAAGTGGAGAATGATTAACATGCCTCAAGGCACCTGACTCCTTCACAGCCTGACTGTGGAAATATATGGCATAAGCCGGATAACATGGAGAAATGGTTTACTTTTTTTATAGCATATTTTCTTAGTACCGTAACATGTTTCATTCCCCATGGTCACTGGTTTTTGCAGCAGACAAAAGAATGGCACAGGAATGCTGGGAGTCTTCAAGGGATGTACAGAATCAGCCTTTTTCTCTCCTCTTACAATTTCCAAAATGTGTTGTACCCTGTAATAAAAACTGGCATTTGAACTAAGTTAATGTAGCAGTATGAGCTCCACCCTGCCTTGATTGTAGTAGTCTGAGCTCATTTCACCTTCTAATTAGGGACAGCTGTACCTGCTTACTTGCCAATTGGCTGGGGGGTAGAGCTTAGTATAAAAGGTGCTATGTCACCTGTTGCACGTGTCCGGCCCCTTTGAGCTGCTGACCGCTTACACCGCGTTGGTTCCTCTCGGGTTTGGGGTGTCCCAGGTGCAGGTAAGGCCTGTGTGGCTCTATTGACTGCGTGGTACTCCAATTAGGGCTTTGTGGCCATTATTTAACTTTTCCTCACTTGATTATAGTGAGCGGTGTGGCGTGCCTGTATTGGGGCACCTGGAAGCGCTTATTATTTTATGTGTGTGGGATTCACTTTTTTTGTAATTTTTCTGGTTTCTTTTAGGATCCACTGCCACATTGGCCAGCCTGCGCTGTCTGGACAGAACCAGTCCCATGTTTTAGATTTATTTTTATCTTTTTGAACGTCTTAATAAAAATTGTCTTTTAACTGGAACCACATCTCTAGCCCTGGTGTGTGCCACGAACCTGTGTGCCTTTCTTTCTAATATTCTCCAGGTGAAACTCCTGGGGTGGCATTGTCGTGAACAAATAACGTTTAACATAACTTATAATAAAAGATATCCCTGCCTTGGGGTGTAGGAGAGCCTTTTTGGAACTCCACCCTTTAGCTCGCGCCGCAACATTAACAGGACAAAAATCAATGATTCTCAAACATCTGTGAATCACAACATTTTAATTGTTCAGTTTGAGACATAAATAGCAAAACATATAGGACAAAAAACACCTCTGCAGTAATGTTTTTTCGTTCGTTGTATAAGATCCAGGAAGTATTCTGAAGCTTGTAAAAGACATAATGTTATATTAAAAGGTTGTAAATGACATGTTAACATGCATTTTACCTTGTATATAGCATTTTGGTCCATCAGTAAAGAGTCCTAACTTGTAGCTGCTGCTATCTGACAGAAACCCACTAGTTTTGTTGCCTCTTGCATTCATAGTGAGTGACATATCTAGAACTTCCAGAAGCCTCAAACAAATATTATTCTACAGAATAAAAATCACAAATTAAAGATACAGTATTCTTTTAGTTCCCAGAAATCTTTAGGCCTTCTCTTTGTGTTTCATAAAACCCATACTGGTGCCAATGCTAATGTAACAGGACATAAAACAGAGCAAATAACAGCAACACAGAGTGCAGTAGCAGGAAAAAACAAATAGAGAAGAATCAAGAGTTAGAAGAAGAGATGTTTTGCAGGAAGCAAGCTATGAAGCATTGTGGAGATTCTGTGGGAGGGAGTTCCATAGTTTGCGTGCCATAACACTAAAAGATCTACCGCCCTTTGAAGACAGTCTAAATTAGGGGACATTAAGCTAGCCAGTACCGGATGAATGTAAATGTAGGAGTAGGATGTATGTTGCTGGGTTAAGGGAACGCAAGGGAGTCTGACGCCGCTCCGTCTGGCATGTTTTTGTTTGATATATTTTGTATTTTTATAACTTAATGTATATATTCATGAGAACAAAGCACAGTATTGTATCATCTATATACTTTATTATTAATTTATTATTATTTTAGCCATCTAACTTTGCTATGTTAAGAACAAAGAATCCACCGTTGGGAAAGCTCACATGAAGCTCGCAAGAGCACTCTGGCCTCCGGTGCCGTGAAGAAACATCACAGGCACCTGCACCGGCCCGGCACCATGGCTCTGATAGAAATCCACCATTATCAAAAATCTACGAAGCTGCTGATCTGTGAGCTGCCCTTAGAGTGCCTGGCGCGCGAGATCGCTCAGGATTTTGGGGTCGACCTCCGCTTCCAGAGCTCCGCCGTCATGCCCTGCAGGAGGCCAGCGAGACGAGACTGGATGGATCTATGTGTAGACACGAACTTGTGCACCTTCCACACCAAGAGATTCACCATCACGCCTAAACATATTCAGCTGGCCGCCCGAGTGCGCAGCTGAAGGATACCATCAGGATATGAACTCTTTTTAATTTATTTATTCATCAATTTTTATTACATAACTTCTGTAAAATGACCTTGAGTGTTATGAAAGGCGCTTATAAATAAAATGCATTATTATTATTATTAGGAGCATCTAAGTGAAGCAATTCAATTAGGTAATTATAATATGATAAAATTAGAACTGAATACGATAAGATAGAGGTAGCCAGTGACTTTTGTGAAGATTGGGGGGAAATTTTTAACATAACCAAATTATCCTGCTTAAGCTGACAGACTACACACGAAAGTCGACTAGTCGACTACAGAGGCACGAGTTGACGCCCCCTGAGAGAAGACTAGTCGTGTGTTTTTTCCTCTCTCTCTGCCCTCCCATGTGTATGCAATCCAATCTCTGACTCTGATTGGCTTACGCTGCGAGGGGAATCTAAGCACGAGACCACAACAGGACCAGCAGAGAAGACAGACACACGTGTGGAGATACTTCACTCTAGACACACAAACAGCACGGAGACCTGCACAACCTGCAAGTCAAAGTACAGTAACAATACCAGTGTTCTGCATCTGAAATGGCTCTGCTAGCTAACATGGCTAACACCAGCACTGCAGGTCGTCCTACGGTGGCTGAAACTGTTCCCACTCTCAGTTCTACATTTAAATTTACCAGAAAATTCAATGTACCAGCCTTTGTCTTGTTTTGTTTACAGAAAACTTTAATAAAAGTTGCTCAATGTTGGACGCCTGTGTTCCTCCATTGTGTGTGTGATGATGTCATCAAACGACTAGTCAGACTTGAAAAAATCTGGGCTCGTTAATGCCCTAGCTTACATTGCACTGCAAATGTCTCTCAGAATTTAACTGAAAGATTCATTTTTTCATTCTTCTTTGCAAAGTTTTGAAACCTGTTCTGAAACCTGTTCAAGAATGACATTTGAGCCCCAGTGGCCTTATTTGATATTATCTGGCAAGGGAAGAAGACAGATCAGTGATCACTGGCATACAGCTAGAAATCAGACATAGATCTGCAGGCAATGTTGGTCCAAGGAAATAAGGTATTATCACAGACCAGATGGCTGTTTTAGCTTTATTAATGTTTGGATATCAAAATGAAGAGTTTAATATTATACTCTGGTCTTGCTTCACTGTGAGCTTTCACAGTTTATTCATCATAGTGTATTATAAAGCAAGAAAATATAGATGCATGGGGAAAGAAGCACAATATGTTCCACAACTGTATGTATGGTGTATAATAGTAAACTCAGTACATGCTCACAGTAAACATAAGGCTTGACATTCTGATATTTTTATAAAGATTGGAATGCACATACTTGTACACAACCACCACCCCCCCACCCCCAACTCCGCTCTTTTTATCACCTCTAATGTAAGCACGACAGTGGGGAAATGCTCATTCAGTCTTGGTAGAAAAGCGCACCTGTCTGCAGCATGTCTGCCTCTGGAGGTGTTGTTGACTCCAGAAATAACATCACAAAAAAGATCTGCATCTGTGAACTGCAATGTAAAAAAGGCATGGGAAAACGGGAAACAAAACATCTGAATCATGTTTACCTGATAGCTCTAGAAAAAGAAATAAAAAACAAAATTTCCATCCGTCTCTCTAACCATATGCTAGTCGCTCATTTTCAATACCTTTGCTTGTTGGCTGGGAAAACCTGGCGTTTGTTCTTGTGGTGCATTGAATCATATTTCTCATGATTATAAAGCTGTCTTAAGCAATCTGATCATCGAGCTCCATCATCATTCTACCGTGTCTGAGGCTGCTGCTGCTGTTGTTCAGTCGGAAAAGCTCTGGCATTCATAATTTACTCACTCTTTGCTGACATTTGCAGACTTAAATGTATTTAGGTGCCTGAGGAAGCATGATCAAGGTATAAGCAATTCAAGGACTTCTGAGGAAAATACAGCATCTTCTGTATTCATTTATTTATTACTAAGGCTATGCTTTTTTAATACATCAAAAAGTCTGATGTAGTATGTAAGCTTTGTCAAAGTTTCACCTCAACCCACTCCTTCTCCCGAGTCTTTACATCTGTCTATTTAGCAAACAGCAGTTTAGCTCCTCTTCTTCATGTTGAAGTTATGAGGAATGTTTGAATGAGGCACAAATGATATGTAAGTACATTTCTGGTTTAATTATATCAAATGGAACAGTCAGCCTTCAAGTTAATGTGCTGTGTCTCTCAGAGCCCCAACTCCAAGCAAATACTGCCAGGCACAAGATTTCATTAGTTCTCAAATGAACACATTGTAGTTAAATGAACATGAATTCGGGTGAAAATAGAGGGTTATTGAAAATAAATAAAATAGTTCACAGAAAGCAATATAAATTGAGTATCTGTGTCATTCTATAATTAGGGGTACATGTCATGTCCATGGACTTGTTTATCAACTATAAATTGATTGTTAAAAGTTTATT
>JBBIGB010298228.1:0-11803 GCA_037577075.1 Alestopetersius hilgendorfi | reverse complement strand
CCAGTCCGCCCCTGCAGCGTTACTGCGGTGAAAGCACCGACTTTCAAAATAAAAGGATTTTAAAAACCTGCGTTAACGCGCGCTAAAATAATTGTCGGCGTTAAGTAAATAATGCCTTAACTTTCCCAGCCCTAATAAATATACATCAAAGACCAGATTCTAATTTTAAAAAATCGCTCAAGTTTATAATAGAATGAAATTAAGATTATCATACCATGTAACATCCTAACATGTCTAATATTATGACACTTTAATGTTACTGCAGTGATCCAGTCTTAGTCACTCCTACTTTGCCAATTGTAAACTGGTGCTATAATAATACCTTACTGTCCTTTGTTATGTTTCTAAACAAATCACAGAACAGGTCATACCTTTTTGGGACAGAAGGGGGCTCAGACACTGAGGATAGAGTTTTATTGGGAAGGCCAGTGACGTCTTCAGCTTGTTGGGTACTCGCTTCTGAACTGGCGACTGGGGCAGACAACTAAGCAGAAGAAGGGATCAATCAGATGTTTGTCAATAGTACATTACTAATATGATAATACCGTGCTACAAGTGTCTGCTGTAGTAGTCATGAATGTCTCACCTTGACGTACTTCCTAGGCGGTTCTAAGCCAGGTTCTGGAACTGCATTAAGCGGTTTAACTGCAGCAACAGCAGAGCAATGGGTCCCCACTGCCTTCTTTTTCTGGCCAAGTTTAACCTGAGTGGCCGGCTTCATCACTGAAGGTTTCACGTTCAACTTGGGCCTCACTGAAATACATAATAATAAGAATAATTTTTATTTATATAGCGCCTTTCCAGAGCTCAAGGATATTTTACAATGCATATAGAAAAGAAAAGATGATACAAACAGACAAATATCAACAAATATAAAAAAAGTCAGATACAACAAACTGGAAAGAACAACACATAACTGACAGAAAAGCACGATCAGAGGTGTAGCATTCAGAAAACAGGTGAGTAATGATTTAAATTCCACAATATTGTTAACAGAACGGAGTGAGTGTGGTAGAGTTTTCCACAGTTTTGGTACATTAACACTAAATGATCTGCCCCCCATTGAGGAGAGGCGGAACTGAGGGACAGTGAGAAGGCCAGAATCAGAAGAACGTAGTGAGCGGGTCGAGATGTAGAGGATAAGCAGACTGCTGAGATAAGAGCGAGCAAATCCATTTAAATATTTAAAAGCAAGGAGAAGAATTTTGAATTTAATACAGTAGGCATTGGGGTGATGTGAGCGGAACATTTGGTCTGAGTGAGTATTCTAGCTAGCACCCATGCATTGTGGAACCCATTCCCATACAAAAACAAACTTTACTTCCGTACCTTTCGTTTCCACGGCTTTGACTGGGGGGATTTTGGGGGTTTCTAGAATCATTTCCGCCTCTGGCTCCTGGAGGCCTGGAGAAGTTGCCAAATCTGCCACATGCCCAGGAGATGTTGCTGAAGGTGAGCGCTTCAACTTCTTAGGACTCGGAGCGAGAGAGTCGTCTTTGGGCTGCGGCTCTGGAGACTTCCTCTGTGGTATGACCAGAGGGATAGATGGGGGAGTCTGGGGTTTCAGCCCAAGCCGCCGCTGTACAGAGGGAGGTGCCTTGTTTGAGGACTCTATGGCCGGTGGGCTTGCTGCAGGTCCTGTTATCCGAGGTCTGATTACGGTAGAAGGCTTCTCCTCAGAAGCTGCCGAACCTGATTTCTCTCCAGACTGCTCCGGCTGGCCGGTAGACATGGCCTGATTCTCCTTCTGCTTGCGGAGCCTCTTCTCTCGCATGATCTCCTCAAAGGTCTTTACTGTAACACTTTCACTGGAAGAGTCGCTCTTTCCGTTGGCTGAAACAGACTATATAAAAAAGTAGACTTTAAGTAATTAATACACTTAAACAGGACTATAACAGAATGATTATCAAGAGTAGAATTAATCCTTGCCTCTGAACCATTATCCACTTTTTTCTCCAAACTTTGAGGTTTCTCCTGTGAAACAGTTGTGGCAGCTGCTGTAAAAAAAACCAAAAACAAAAAAAAAGTTTATTTTTCAAATGAACTCGTAAATTTGAATCATTTTGTGACAGATGACAGTGAACAACAAGTGATATGTACATGAGTTCTTGCTGATGTGAAGAATTCGCCTTTTCGCGCCAGTTGAAGTAGGAGTGCTGTTAGTCGGGGTTGCCTGGGCCTGTGCTTGCATCCTTGCAGCTTTCTCCTTGCGAATCTCTTCAAGGGTCTTCACCCTGATTTCTCCGTCTTTAGAAGCTACTTGCTCTGTTTCGGCATTTGCAGGTCTTTCACTCCTCTCAGGGCTTGAAGGACCTTGGTGAGACGCTGCCTTTTCTTCCTGCAGCTTCTTTTTCTCATGCAGGATCTCAGAGAAGGTCTTCACCTGTGTTACACTCACAGGCTTGCTCCCTTTTTTGATGCTGCTCGGCATCTTCGTGGGCACCTCACTGACCACTCTGGCATCTTTAGACTGCAGGGACTTGGCAGCCTTTTCTTGCCGAATCTCTTCCAGAGTTTTGATTCTGATCTCCCCAGACGCCTCACTGTTAGGTGACTTCGAGGTGGTGAGATCAGGGTTTGTTCCAAGTCTTTCACGTACAGGTCTCATTGCTAATAAACAGAGTAAAGAGGTTTTAGGTGTCAGATACATACGGACTGGGGTTTGTGTGCGTCATGGACAAAACATGAGGAGGCATACCTGTGGTGTTCTGAGGTGATTCTACAAATCCACCAAGGCGCTTAGCGAGGCTGCCTTTCAGCCGAAGGTCATTTCCTAAAGGGTTGTCTAAATAAAGCAAAACATATTCTCTCTGAACAGCCAGGTCTTTTCAAACCACACAGATCAATGTCACAAGAGGTAATGGTAACACAGAACTTACCTTCTGTGTCAATCCTTTTCCCAAGCCTGTCAGCAAGTGTCATTTTTCTATTGTCCTCAAAAGCCGGAGACTCTGCGAATAAGGACACAAATGGTAAATTATTACAGATAAATTATTACAGATGTACTGCAGATTACAAGGCCAAGTGAGATGGCATACCGCTCTTGGTAGTGAGAGCAGCCAACCGCGTGAGAGACTGAATGTTTTCCTTCTCAGTGCCAGCGCCGTTGCTACTGGGGAGCACTAAAAATAAAAAAATTTAAAAATAGGCAAATAAGTATTTGGAAGATTTCAAAGAGCAAACACCTTAAAATATATATTACAATCAGCAAAACGTAACAGGATTTACCAGCTCTCTTTAGATTAGACTTCAGAGCTTTCCTCAGCCTGATTTCCTCCAAGGTTTTGATGCCAAAGTTGAGAGAATCATCTGCACAAAAGTTACACAGAATTTAACAAAGAAATCAACATCCAATTAATAATAATTACCAGGGAGATGAAAGGTGCTTACCTTTACTAGAGCTCACAAGTTTCATCACAGAGATGCTGGAAGCTTCATCTCCCTCTTCAGAGATCTGATCTACAAACAGAACATTTAGAATCGATTAAAAACTGGTCAAAATCAATAAGGAATATTTTTTCCACTTGCTTGGTGGAACACTTCTGTCTACTGTTACTTGGAACAACACTGATCACTACAAATTATCAGTAAAAATGCTGTCAGACTTTCTTTTAAATCACAGACATTTTAAGTTTGGGAGTATGTGAACAAACTGCAAATATAGTTGCTGATATTGTAAATATTTGTTGCTCAATAGCCACGTAAGGGCTGGGGCAAAAATCGTTTTACCTACTGGCATTTACAAATAAATGAACCAATATAAGCTTATGCTTTTCAGCACTTGAAGGAAACATCATGTATTCTGTAAACAAAAACGTCAAAACAACACCTTGCCTAACACATGAAGTAAATGTCACTACTGTCTCTGGGGAAAACACTAATGAGCACTGATTCTGAAAGCACTGCTGATTACCATCTTCGTCATCATCATCCTCCACAGGATTAATGACCACAGGGGGGTGGGTGGGGCTAGGAACACTCTCCTGAGTTTCAGACTTCATGACCCCTCTAAGCTGGGGGTTGGTGGGATTGGAGATGGGAGCCGGAGCAGATGGAACATGGTCCTCCTGCAGTATCTCCTCCTCTTTCTCTTTTCTCACAGCTGGCCCTGTTAGACAAATATAGTGATCTCAGGTGTTCACAGTCACAAGGACGTGAAGAATATTACTTTATCTTGTAAAGAGTTTACCTTTGTCTGCGGGTACATAAAGTCCATCGATCACACGTGGCTTCTCGTGATGGAAAGCACAATGTGGTTTCTGACAGCCACCTGGCTGGTTCTCCCAGTAGCAAGGGATTTCTTTGCGGTTTTTCTGGATAAAAAAAAAAAAAAAGTATATTAACGCGGTGTTAATACGTTAGTGCATCTTCCTAGTCTGACCTTTCCATATTAGTCCGGTCTGATGCCCACACGCTACATGTGGCAGTGACAGAATCAGAATATAGTTTGAACTAAATGTTCACTTGCAACTACTGCATATATGATTCAATCAAGATACAAGTGATATCAAATGATCATGTACCACAAAAATACACCTCTGGTGTCTATTAAACAAGTACCAATGTAACATTAACCTTGGAAAATGTCCTGAGCAGACTATGCTTAGCCATGGATAAGGCCTCTGCATCAGTTCAAATAGGTCAAATATAACGAACAATTAGGCAGAATAATGCAATTAATTAGGCCAGAGTTTTAATAGAAGTGCCCTTATGACTCAACTCAAAAGTGGAAAACATTACTCTAACAGTTTCAGTCCTCACCTTTATTTCCATGTGCCGAAACTTGCACACACTGCGGAAGCAACGGTTCTCCTTCCAAAGGTTGCACATGATCTCGCTGCCCACGGCAGCCTCGCAGTGCCGGAAAGGGCAGCCATCACCCTTATAAAGAAAACACAAACTTGTTAACCACCAAGCAGTCCTTTAGCTTTTTTAAATTCGTGTTTAAGAAATTAAATTTTTAAAAATGTATCAAATGTATGAAAAATGCATTGAATAGCTTAAAATAGTCTTGTTTTTAGAGCTGACACACACTTATAAAGCCCTATATGCAGCTCAAACTGAGATTATGCTACAACACAGCTTCAAACAAGTCTGTGATGATTTAAGAATGTGCGCGTATACATTGAGCAAGTCTTAATTTGCGACCTATACTAGCCTTATTTTGTTTTTGCTGATCAGTTATATTTATGGCAAAGGGAAATGTTTTAACCTGGTTTTTGATTAATAAATGAAACATATCTATCCAGTTCTTTTAAAGATTTTTTTTTTTTACAATTGTCACTACCTTGGTGCATGTTGAGTAGTAGTAGAAATAGCAGTCATCTCCTTTGTTGGTCATGCTTGCCACAGCCATTACAGGAGTATCGCGGGTCAGGGGATCTACAGTGCTGCTACAGGGTCCTCTGAAGTCTCCCTGTTTAGAGGCAACACGTCAATTCACCTTCCTGTCAATTCAATGCCCACTCACTCAGAATGGCAACATAGCGAAGTTAGTCTGTCATAGGAGCATGGATTATACTATTATCATTAGATTTGTTTTATCTTCGGAATGCGAAAGGTACGTCTTAATTCACCTGCAGCGGATGAGATGTTTCCAGGTGCACTTCTTCAGTGTTGGCTCCAAGATGTTTGGATCCTGAAGGAACACTTGACCGATGAGTACAGATTGAACAGGCCGAGATTTCCTTTTCTGAGAGCCCTGCTCCCCTTAGACTGCTTTGTAACAAGTGATTGACGGTTTAAAAAATAAAAAAAAGAGTCCTTTTTGTTTTTGTTTTTTTTTCCCTCAATAAAGCAAAAGTGTAAAGAGATTTTTTTTGGGGGGTACAGATATCTTCTTAACTAGAAGCTGCAGATGAGAGCCAAGGAGAAAGGGAATGATAATCTTGAAGAGTTGGGGGCTGAGGCGGTGGAGGGGGTCTATCTTCACGAACAGAGTGGTAATTTGGGGGGGAAAAAGCAAAAATATAAGGTACAATTTGAAATCGCAGAGGAAATAAGGAGACCAATGTGGGAGGGGAAAAAACTACATGTGGGCCTAAAAAATGGGGAAAATCTTCAGGGAAAATATTTCCCTTAATCCAAAAATCCAGTTACCGTTGAGATGGAAGAGCTTGATGCATAACCTACATTCAAAAAGAAAACAAGAACACACTCCCCATGTGGTGGGCAGGGTAGACATGTGAGTGAGGAAACACGAAATTTCAAATATTTGTCGTTATGCACTCAAAACACACAGATTAAGGTACACAATTACTAACTGGTATTATAAAACTTGAATCTTCTAAAGAATTTGAAATTGATAATGCGTGAACAGACAATAAGTCCAGCCAAGTTTAAACACTCGGGTCATTTCGATAGAGGTATTAATGATCAGGTATCAGGTTTTAAAAGTGCTATAACATGAAACAAAACTAAAGAGCAAAATGAAGAGTGTGGCAGGCATCCATGACTTACTTGCTCTAAAAAGCACTTACAGTGAATGTGTTCGTTGAAATACGTTAACATTTTAATTTAATTTCACTCACTACATTTAATGAAGTGAGTAGTAGTAGTTAAAGGCAATATCAACCACAATGACTATTAGATATATAAAATATAATGTATTTAAAAACAAGAGACTAAAATAAATAAATACATAAATCTAAATAAGAGTATTGGGGTCAATATTTGGGGAAAAAAATCCCAAACTTGATCTAATGAAGCGAAAATTAGTCCGTTTTACCTCAGTTACCGCAGATTGAAGTGTGGTAATGAATTTATTTGTATTGCTCTGCTGCACATAAATATTTGAAGACCTAAGAAAATCTGTGTTAATGTTTGGTACAGAAGCCTTTGTTTGCAGTTACAGAGGTCAGACATTTCCGGAGTTCTTGACCAGGTTTGCGCTGCAGCAGGGATTTTGGCGACTCCTCCACACAGATCTCCTCTAGATCTGTCAGGTTCAGGGGCTGGTGCAGAGCAACACAGAGTTTCAGCTCCTCCAAAGATTTCCGACTGGATTTAGGTCTGGAGACTGGCTAGGCCACTCCAGAACCTTGATAGGGTTCTCCTGGCTGTGAGCTTCGGGTCGCTGTCGTGTTGGAAGACCCCCTTGACCCTCTTCAGTGCTCTGACTGAGGGAAGGAGGAGCTGCTCAAAATCTCACAATACATTCATCCTCTCCTGAATACAATGCAGTCGTCCTTCCCTTTCGCAGAAAAGCCCCCAAAGCATGATGTTTCCACCCCCAGCTTCACAGTAAGGATGGGGTTCTCTGGAGGCAACTCCTCCTCCTCTTTCATCTGAACACGACGAGTGAAGTTAAGACCAAAGAGTTCAATTTTGGTCTGATCTGACCACAGGACTTTCTCCCAGGCCTCCTCTGGATCATCCGGATGGTCACTGGCAGACTTCAGACAGGCCTGGATATGCGAGGACTTGAGCAGGGAACCTTCCGTGCAATGCGTGACTTGAAATCATGAGAGCGTAGTGTTCGACCGACAGTGACCTTTTGAACCTGTGTTCCCAGCTCTCTTCATGTCATTGAGCAGATCCTCCCGAGTAGTTCTGGGCCGATTCCTCACGTGATCCCCACGAGGTGATATCCTGCATGGAGCCCCAGTCCGAAGGAGACCAACAGTCGTCTCTGGCCTCTTTTTTCTGACAGTCGCACCAACAGTTGATCTGTTTTCACCAAGCTGCTTGGTACCTGCCCCATAGCCCTTTCCAGCCTTGTGGGGGTCCACAGTTTTGTCTCTGGACAGGTCTTTGGTCTTGCCCATGGTAGTAGTTAGAGTCTGACTGACCACGGGGTGGACAGTTGTCTTTAAAGAGTTCAGATAGGTGTTACTAATTAGGATGAATGGAGTAGAGTAACAGATCAGAGTAACAGGTCTTTGAAAGCCAGAATTAATGCTGATTGCCAGGTGTTCAAATACTTAGGTGCAACAATGCAATACAAATAAATTCTTTACACATCATACAAAGAGATTTCCTGTATTTTTACATTCTGTCTCTCAGTGGGAAGGCACCTACAATGTGAATGTCAGACCCTCCGTGATTTCTGAGCGGGAGAATTGTTCCTCGTATTTCAGGAGTTGTTGGAGGTGAATGTTTCTCTTCTCAGTTGCTCTTTCGAACTACTTTAAAATTATAAATAATTATGTCGCCAAATAATATCACGATTAACGTCCAACTCAAGGCCAAAACACGCAGTAAATGTTTTTTTGTTTTTTTTACTGGAGGTTGAGGCCTGTGTTATGCAAGACTTAGCCTTTTAGCTTTAAAAAAAAAAACAACAAACACGAGCTTCCCCTGACCGCATTTACACGGAGAAAATCCAAGCCGCATCGCGATAGGCAGATAAAAATAGACAGATATTCATTACATTTTAAAATATCCACTCACTCGGGCGTATATAGAGTTTTAGAGAGTTTAACCGACACCAAAGGCTAACTAGCGTTAGCTAAAGTCGGTCTAATCCGTCTTCTAGCTCCATAACAGACCTGGAAAACGGTCCTGCTGGAGGAATAACTAAGTTCTAGACACGGTTCAGACAGATAAAGCAGAGGAATTACCGGAGATCTGCTTCTGACAGATTTAAACCTGATCTGGACCGAGAGCTCTGGAGGACGAGGATCCGGCCCGTCTGGAGACACAGTGACAAAATGGCGGACGGATCTCCCGGCCTACAGGAACACCCCTCAGGAGGAGGAGACTTCACAGAACCCTACAGAACCAGGTAAACACAAGGAGAACCTCACAGAACCCCATTCAGAAGTACTGTTGTTTTTGGCGGCCTGTCTTAATTTTAGTTTTAGTCTAGTCTTTATGTCAAGCTGCCATTTTAGTTTCTATTAGTCTTGGTCACGTCCATACTTTTTTAGTCTAGTCATGTTTCAGTCGACTAACAGTTTGTCTTATTTTAGTCAGAATTATCCACGACTATTTTCGTCTAGTCAATGAGAACTGGTGCCATTTTAGTCTAGTTTTGAAAGTTGTATTTTAGTCTCTTTTTTAGTAATGCAATTCTATTTAACCCAGTCAATACAGTAGTAAGTAGAATAGTAGAATTGACCAAAATCTAAATTTTCGTGTATTTAAAACTATTTCACATTTCAAACAAGACTATCTTATTAGTATATTATTGTTACCTTATAGACTCAAGCATACAGTACTAGTGTTGCTTTCATCAACGAAGATTATGATAGAAATATCGTCGCCATGGAACATTTATTAAGTGACAATAACGAGACGTGACGCAACGTAAATGCTGGTCATGTGACAAAACTATAACGAAACATATGGTTGGCGAATAAGAACGAGTCTAAATGTGGTTTACAAAATAAAGACTATGATAAACTGTCTTTTTATTTCCGTTGCCTAAAATGAGACGAGACTTTTTCCTGTATGATAGGGAGGGGAGAAAAAAGTTTTGGGACGCTCGGCCTTAGAGTGCGCGACGTCCCAATACTTTTGAGAGGCACTGTGAATTAAATCTATCTAGAGTGGACAAAAGTATTGGGACGCAGGGCCAATATAGTGCCAGAGAGAGAGAAATCACGCACACACAGTCTCACACACACAGCATTTTGATAAGCAGCCTTTCCCATATTCATGCAACAAAAGCTGATCCTACATTGTTATGATTTAGTTGTGTAGACCATACTGGTTCAGGAATAAAAAAAATATTCTGGTAAGTTCAGGCCGACACACCGAGGGTGAAGACTTTTACCAGTTTTACAAATGTGGGTTTTACGGCAATAGACACACATTTTCATTTTATTTGCACTTTTTAGTGATGTGATGTTATTTTATTTATTTTAGTTAAGTTCATGTGCATGTACTTCTAAGTTCTAACATGTTTGGTTGGCAAAATAAATGTCGTAAATTTAAACCAAAGTGTCTTCCGTGGATGTGCAGTATTCTTGCGTCTATAAGGTAGCAATAATATGATAAATTGTGAAATTGGTTTAACTAAAAGAATATTTAGATTTTGCCTATTCTACTATGTACTTATACTATACTGACTGGGTTAAATAGAATTGCATTACTGAAAAAAGAGACTACACACAACTTTTATTGACTAAAACTAGAGTAAAATGTCATCAGTTTTCACTGACTAAATAAAACCCACTTTTGTAAAACCGGTCAATTCTTCACCTCCAGTGTGTTGGCTTGAACTTACCTGATTTTTTAAAATTCCTGAACAAATATAGTCTACACAACCAAATCAGAACAATTTAGGATCAGCTTTTTTTGCATGGATATGGGAAAAGCTTCTTATCAAAATTAGGTGTGTGTGCGTGTGCGTGTGCGTGTGTGTGTGTGTGCGTGTGTGTGTGTGTGTGTGTGTGTGATTCTTCTCTCCCTGGCACTATACTGACCCTGCGTCCAAATACTTTTGTCCACTCTAGATAGATTTAATTCTATTGGGACATAATACCATTCAACTCGAAGGTCGAGCGTCCCAATACTTTTTTTCTCCCCTCCCTATCAAACAGGAAAAAGTCTCATCTCGTTTTAGGCAACAAAAATGAAGAGACAGTTTATCTTAGTTTTTATTTTGTAAACCACATTTTGTCTCGTTCTTATTCGTCAACAATATTACACTACATTTCGATATAGTTTCGTCACATGGCCAGCATTTGCACCTCGTCTCGTTATTGTCACGTCATAAATGTTCACTGACGACGATATTTACTCATTATTTTCATTGACGAAAGCAGCACTACTCAGAACCAGCCGAAGGAAGAGATAAAGATTAGGAGAACCTGCTGAAGGAGAAGGTTAACATCAGAAAACATCACAATTAGTGTCACAGTAACGTCTTTTGTATCACAGATATATGCAGGACAGCAATAAATGAGTGGGCACTTGTAGCAGCATCACGACAGAGAATGAGCATTTTAATAGGAAATTAAAGTCTGAGTTGTTCAAGTTCAACTTAATCTTTATTGTCAGTCAACATGTTGCGACATGGAAGAACGAAATTTGTTACTGAGGACCGGCAGTGTCCATAGGGTGTAGGGTGAGGGAGGGGTGGTGTGTGTGTGTGTGTGTGTGTGTGTGTACAGATTTATGGGAAGAAACTGTTCCCCATTCTGGCAGTGGAGGCCTGTATGCTATGGTACCTCTTACCAGATGGGAGGAGGGAAAAGAGGGTGTGTGAGGGGTGAGTGGGGTGAATGAGGGGTGAATGAGGGGTGTGTGAGGTGTGTGTGAGGTGTGTGTGAGGTGTGTGGGGTGCTGGTGTCTTTGCGGTTGGAGGGAGTGAGTGAGTAAATGTCTGAGACAGAGGGAAGAGAGACTCCAGTGATCTTCTCAGCTGTTCTCACAGCCCTCTGTAGGGTCTTAGGATCTGAAATGTTACAGTTTCCATTAGAGGCTGTGATACAGCTGCAGTGAATGCTCTCTATCATCCCTCTGTAGAACATGGTGAGGCGTCACAGTTCCCGCCTGCGACCACTGGAGGTCAAGGAACCAAGGAATTTGGTGCTCTGGACGGTCTCCACCGAGGAGCCGCCGATGCTCAGTGGTAAGTGATCAGTGGTTGCGTCCTCCACCACCACGAGGAGGAGGAGGAATAAAGGACAAGGAAGATTCACAAAAAAAAATTCCTTGAGCTACATCAGAATAGAATAGAATGCACTGCTTTGTCACTATGCACAGGTACAACAAGTAACTCCTTCGGTGCAGCATGTAGAAAATGAAGTAAATGGTGCAAAAAGTTCTGCGGTGCTACATACAGGGAGTGCAGAATTATTAGGCAAGTTGTATTTTTGAGGAATAATTTTATTATTGAACAACAACCATGTTC
>JBBIGB010298180.1:0-11808 GCA_037577075.1 Alestopetersius hilgendorfi | reverse complement strand
TTACCAGATGTAGCTCAGCAAGTGAGTGGCTTCAACTTTGCCTGAACTCTTCTGCTGCTAAGTGACCACGTTGGTCTGTTCTCTTCCACCTCATCCCCTCCTCTGCCAGCAAAACCCCTTCTGCAGACCCTTCTATGATCAATTTATCAGTTTCTTTAGGATAATGGGGATGGAAATGGGATGCCATTTGGACTGAGGAGCAAAACTTACATCGGGTGTCGAAATATGAGACACAATATTCCCCTTCCTTTCTTGCTTAGAATTAAGTTTGCAAACTCGTCCATCAGGCTGCACTGGTGGCCATCTGTATAATGTCACCATTGGCTCTGGTGGTCCCTCATCAGCAAGTGGCACCCCATAGATCTTTACGAGACAAATCTGATTTGTCCTGCCCTGTAAACAAAGCTATCCGTCAATTCACCTTTAGACTCCACTCTTCAGACCTGAGGCAATAAGAGACCAAATCTGATGTGTGAATCAGAAAACTTTATTGATCCCAGAACATTGTATATGCTATGACTATACCTTATCTCTGTGTCTCTGGGTGTCTGTACAAAGTATGTCAAAATAAAGGTCAAAGTAAAACTCTACAGAAATACTCAGAACTAAATGCTTAGTTCTAAATACAACAAGAGAGATGGATAGAAATTGTGTAGAGAAATGAAAAGATTGCTGAAGTTAACACACATTGTGGTTTGGAGTTACACTCGATACAGAGTATGTTATTGATAAGACTATTGGATAAGTAATGACCCAAGTAGTACAAATCCACACTGGTGTGAGAACTCCGTATGTGCAGAGGAAAAACTTGCAAATCGGTCTCATTTATGAACTTCAGGACCATCATGTTTTATTTCAGCAATGCTGCAGTTTTTTAGCAGATAGAAGGTGAACAGAAAATCAGCAGTGTTTCCTATACATAGATTAATTTGGGATGACCCACCACAATATTGACATTCTGACATGGAGAATTTGAGGTTAGCATGGGCCAGAGTTCAGCTGGTGGCCTGGTGGTTAGGAAGTTGTGTCTGTGATCAGAAGGTTGGGACTGCCATTGGCACCACTGACGTATCCTTGAGTAAATTACAGTCCCCACACACTGCTCCCCCTGAGCTGCGTCACTGGCTGCCCACTGCTTCACTTGGTGAATGGGTGGAATACAGAATGTGTGCTGTGGTTTGGTGCGTTGAGTAGTCAACACAAAAAAAACTTCGGATGAAATACTGCCATTTACCTCAAAACCCCACACCTCCTGGCTCTGACTCCACATCCTCACACATCTACATACAGAAGTAGCAGCCATTTCTGCAGGTTATGTCTTTGTTATTGTTTTTTACTCATTTGGGTCCTCATTTGCCCAGTTTACACTGGAATCTGGTTTTGATTTTATTCAAAATATGATGGAAACAGACAAACAATTAATGGGATCTGAGCAATAAATCTGAACGTAGCCAGAGTGGCCCAAAACAGAAAATATCAGATTGCCGTAATGGAACAAACATCCATTCTGTTTGGTGTGAAAGTAGTGTGTGGAAGGTTCAGATCAGCTTCAGCTGACAAATTTAGCAGTACCAGATGGATCTGATCACTTCTCAAAGGCTGCGTTCACACTAGGGATGCACCGATTGCAGTTTTCTTGGCCGATTCTGATTACCAATTTTTTTGTAAGTGTGATCGGCCGATACCGATTTTTCCGATACCGATTTTTTCCCCATATAACAGGAAATTAGAGCTACTGCATGTAGTCGATGACGACACAAAAAAATGGGTTTCAACTTTTTTAATGTAACATGGTAGTTACTTTCCCTGTTTACTGGTTACTTTTTTAATAGTGACATATGATAGTGGCAGCTCTCTTTAATATAAAGCTTTTATTCATAACAAATTTTCTTTACAAATTTAAATAAATAAAATGTAATACATAAACAAATAAATAAAAAAAAAAGATCGATTTGAAATTGGCAATACATGCGAGTCAGGCCAAAAATCGGTCATTTCCGATCACTGGCCGATTGATTGATGCATCCCTAGTTCACACTCCAGATAAAAGTGGCCCAAGTTGGATCTTGTTCTCCATACTTAACACACTTGTTTTTTTGTTTAATCAGTTCTAATTCTGGTTCCAGTTCTGCTTATCGTTTCCGGGTCTTATCAGTTCCCCATTTCGATTCCATAAAGGTAAGAAGACAAATGTTTAGATAACAAATATATCTTCATTCAGAACGTCACAGCAGCAACAGGAGTAAAACGCTAAGCGAAAATGTTACTTAATACAAGGATCAAATAAATACTTAATACATAAATAATTGATGTGTGTTGTATTACACTAAAACGTGTCCTGGCAGACAGCCATGTGTGTTCCTGCAGATGTGTAGTTTTTACAAACCAAGAAGCAGAACTGAGATTTGACCAAAAAAAGAGAACACGTGTACCAGGTATTTTCTTTCCCTTTCTCATTTTGATCCTGCTTTTGTTTCCTACACTGTTAGAGCCTCAAATTGGGTCTTTTTGACATGATGGAAATGACTCCCATTGCGTTTCTCACTATAGTTCTGTAAGTTCAACATCTACTGTGGTTGTGAGTGTTTTGAAATCCCAACCATTTCCTTCCTCATAGATGTTTTGTGACACCATCTTATTTTTGTTGTGTTCTGACTTAAACTACAGAGTTATAGACATCACTTTGGGAAGGAGTCCTGAAAGGCTACTGGGTTGAGTGTACAGTATTTCTGCAGTAAACCTCTGATAGAAGTACACTTTGCTATATACACAAAATGCTGGCATAAAAATACTGTAGATTAATAACTTACTCTACAGTAATTTTTTTATCTACAGCTTTTATACCCCAGCGGTTGTTGTACATAGCACTGTTTTTCATGCAGTATATAGTGTATTTTGTAAAATATATTTAATATATTTCGTACTGCATAATAGATACAGTATATAGTGTATTTCATATGGTATGTAGTGTGTTAAATGGTATATTTCCACTATATATTGTTTCATGCAGTAGACTTGAGAATACAGTGTATTTTGTACAGAATAGGGTATTTAGTGCATGTTATTTTATACAGTATATTTCGTACAGTATACAGAATAATGTATTTTATACTGCATACTTCATACAGTATATTGTGTATATTCTACACTATTTAGTGCATTTTATGCCGTACAACAGCTTCTGAACACACATCATCCAGGTTTCTGGAGACGTGGTGGGTGGTTGGGCTTTCTGAGGTTGTGGCAGCGTTCCAGACTGGAGGCTCATATATTTTGTCATGTCTGCAGACTGATGGAACGGTCAGGCTTCATTAGATGGAGGCAGAAATGGGCTGTGGAGAATGCACTCTTCTTTAACTCTGCATGCAGGTACATGAGCACGAGGTGTCTCTTTCCTTCTCGCCAGATTCGACCACTTCCAAAGCATCTGCGGCCTCTGGTGTGTCGGTTTCGTCTGGGAAGCCGGTGGGTGGCACACAGTCAAGCCCCATCTTGCATGCTACTGCTCAGCTATGCAGCACCTAAATCCCGAAGAAGCATCAAAGTTGTTGATAGAACAGGGTTTTTTTTTGAAGCTGCAGTTTTATTTTCAAATAATCATTTTTCATGAGTTTTTTTTTATTGTTTAGCTGAGCCAGAGTTAAAAGTTCTCCCTCCAGGACCACACACTGAAGCCTGAGATAAGACCTGGCTGGCCTGAACCAGCGGGCGGCTATAAATATAGCCGGTTCTGGAGAAAAAGGTAGTGGATGGAAAGAGAATATGAACACATTAATAATTCAGACGAGGGCCACAGGTGTGGCCTGACCTTTCCGTGCAGTGGCTTGGAGGCTTTGAAGTGGTGCTTCTGACAGAGGGTCCGTCTGGACTGCACAACTTCATATGAAGGTTAGCTAGAGAGCCTCATCCAGGACGATGGGGACTGCTGGAAATAGTGGTACGAATGTGTCGAAAATGGTCAAATTAAAAGTTTTCCCTCTTTACCTTGAGTGTAGTCGATGAGCCCAAATATGCTCTTTGTCTGCGGATTGCTTTATTATCAGGCTAATCTAGGTAGCAAGTAATTGATAGCTTCCAGATAGCATCATGCTAAGTCATCACACACTTGTTTAGTTACTGTAAATAGATTCACTTATGTTGCTTCTGACCAAATTGATAAAACGACGCCACAATTGCATTGCAATATCCCCATATTTAATGCATTGTGATATCCATCTTAGGTATAATTACTGTTGGGAGCTAAATGAGTTAATAAGTATATGGTAATTATTTTAATCATTCTGAATGGATATTATTAGGATTGTACTAATACCAATATCAATATAATTTTGTTCATTAATATTGATACTTATCAACAGTTTTATTGAGCCTACGCTCTGCAATTTGGTGCCAAGAATGCATGTAACATAAAAAGATATGAAACAATTTTGCGATTATTTTATTTACCTGTTTTCTGAGTTACCTGTGGATATAATGAGGGAGGAGCGTTGCTACACTAACAACTGTGCATTGGTGATGTGTAAGGTGACGCTTCATCCCACAGCTGTGTTAGAATGTATTAATGCTGCAGAAACATTTGTATCAGCACGATTTGTCCAACAGATTCTCCAGACTTTAGGACTGACCAGTAAGAAACTGGTACCTGTGTAATTCTGGTTCTCCATAATAACCATCAGAGGAGCAATGAGGCTATAGACTCACTTTATATTATGGGCCTGCATGTCTGTATTATTCCTTTTTAAAATCTTGATTTGAATTCCACTCGTAACAGTAGTGTAACCACTCGTCCAGCATCTCTGCTTCAAGAGGCTGAGTACTCTTATCTCTACTAATTGTACCCACAACTTAATCTTAAAAGGTTACTGTTTAATTTTTTTAATTCTTGTGAGAACAGAATGATTTTAAACGACTGCTCAGACACTTTCATTGAGTTCGTCCCACAAAAAGACACTGATTAACACCTCCCTCCCTTTTGATGAAAGAAAGGCAGTTGGACGCTTTACGGCCGAAACCTCCTCGTTATCAGGTCTTGGTATGTGGAGCTACTGGTGAAGAGCATGGCTGCACAGCTGAAAAAAATGTCAGCTAAAATTAAAATTACACCTAACTCTTACCCTAAGCAAGCGTTTGGTTTTTCAAGATCATGTAGAACCAAAGTTATTTAAATGTAAATATCATAATTTACAAACAAATTGGCCAATAGAAGAACTTTCAGGATAGTCTCTGCCCAGTGAGTGAACACCAACTTTAGACTGTTTTACATCACTTTTATATGTTGAAATCAGATTGTACTAATACACTGAGTTCTAAGGGTTAAAAAAGCCATAAAAGCTTATTTACCTCCTGTCCCAATGGATACATTATCTCCTGTATACTGTACAAAATATATACATATATACTGATGCAAAAGATTAAATAGGTCTGCAACGAAGTGTCCAAATCCGATATTATTCTCATAATAATGTATCGACACCAGTTCGACACAATAAAACACACAAAGGTGGTCTCCTCAGGCCCTCTGCTGGAGAAACGTCAGACTGCTCGACGTGAGCAAGGAGTGGAGATACTAGAGAAGCAGGCCCGTCCCTGACCGACTGACTATTAAATCTTCACAAACTCGCCTCCACAGGTATACAGGAACTGTACTGGACCTAAACTGCACTACAAGTACACCGAAATTTCAGCACACTTGGATTTTCCTGTGTCTCAGCCCAGCAATGGCGTTTGTAATGTGTCGGTAGGGTAATTCTCACCACACCGGTTTATGGCTTGTCGTCCCAAAAACACGTCCATGGAGTCGAACCAGTGGAAAGTTTTTCTGTCAGAGCTGCTTTTGGTACTGTGGTCTTTTTTCGACCAATCAGAAAGCAGTGACATAGTCGACTCGGCCACAGGTGCTTTTGTCCCTGCCGTCGAACTGCATGGGTATGGCTCTGGTACGGGTCGCTTTATTTGTAACGGTACAGTGCAGTTCTTTGGGCCAGTGGAAAAGCGCTTGTATGGACAGAAGGACAAGCTTGAAGGTGGTTGCTGCTGCTGCACTTTTGTCTATGGGAACAAACCCAGTGGCACCATGGTGCTAATTTTCCTAACAGTGTGGATGGCTCCCGGGACGTGAGACAGGCCAGGAAGCGAAGTTGGAAGGGGGGGTGGTTATACGGCACGTCTGGGGCTGGAGGGAACCTGCTGTGAAGAGTGGCAGGGGGATTGGTTGCAGTTGACATTGTTTAAATCGAACTGTTCTTCACCAGGCAATTAACTCTGTAATCCAAGCTGGAGCTGAAACCAGAGCCACCGCCGCACCCCCTCTCCCTCAGGTTAGGTGCTAAGGAGCTCTTTATTTTGGCAGCTGAAGGTTTGGGAGCGCTTAACCAGGTCCTTCAGTGCTGCCTTCAGATTCCTGGAGTGATTTGTGTGTGTTTGTGTGTGTGTGTGTGTGTGTGTGTCTGCGGAGGAAAGTAGCATGAAAAGCTTAACCCTTAAGAATCTTGACTGATTGTTGTTACTACATGTTCAGTTTATGTAATTATTTGAATGCAATTTAGGGACGGTCAATAAATTGTCTACTAATTTTTATTGCAGTATCTGCCTCAACTATACTGATATCACAATATGCAAATGAGTCTCGAACCAGTCATGGTTCCAGGTGAGTTACTGGGGGTTCTGACGAATCAAGGTGTTGATGTAATCCAACAAAAATCCAGTTATTTTAGTTGGATGAGTGGATGCCCGGAGCTAAACTTCTTCTGCTAGAATAAGGAGACATATTTAAATGGGTTGTTTTTGTCACATCATGAAAACAATGGTTTGAAAATGGGGCTGTTTTTGTAGCTTGCTCTCCAAAAGTGGACTGAATGGATGGAGGAAATGAAATGAAAAAAAAAATGTTGCCTGGGAGGTGTTTGCGACAGATGAAAGGACAAAATCTGTTCATCTTCTCCTTCATCTTCTTGCACTACATTTTAGCACTAGAACTCTCCTCTGGTTCTCATACAGTCCTTAAACTTGAATGTTTCCTCAAATTGTTTGGATAAAAGCCGAATGAATGTAACGTAGTGTAAAAAAGTTGGTCATCAGCACGAGGGATTAACAGGTGAAAACAAACAGAATTTTTGTTTGTTTTATGTTGCTTGGAGTTTTGAATACTTTTGAGACTCCCCTAATTTTTGCTTTGGGGGTCTCAAGCATCAGCCTCTCTCTACTGATACAAATATGTTGAGTATCAAACAACAAACAACTGGCTCTTAATTGATTCACTGTTCATCTCAAGACTAAAGACTTGTGAAAGTTCAGCCAAAGTAAAACCAAACATTTCGTCATTGGTGGGATGGGAGTTGGGTGAAATAAAAACCTAATATTTGTTATTGGGGATTTATATAACTTGATTAATTATTGAAACAGTCACTCGATTCTAGATGTAATTGACAGTGTCTGTCCTGGAGCTTTGCCTCAGTCAGAGTTCGCAGCTCTTCTGCAGCTCACTTTCAATACAGCTTCAAATAAGAGGTTTTAATTATAGACAAACCTTCAGTCTGACAGACAGAATGAAACATGGTTTTAGTTGAGGTTTGGAGAAACACAGCAAATGTAGTTTGCTCTGCAAATGTAGTTGGACCTGAGTGGGTTAACTAGGTACCATTTTCTCTCTCTCTTTCTCTCTCTCTCTCTCTCTCTTTGTGTCTCTCTCCTATGGCTGTGCTGATGCCACTGTAATCGATGATTAATTTAGCCCACCCCTGGATATTTATGCATATGCATGGTGTGTGGGGGGGGGGTATTGATTAATGGCCGGGTTTGTATTCGCTGTGCATTTTTCAAAAATAACGAGAACAGAATGCAGATTGAGTGTGTGCAGAGTTTTCTCAAGGGGTTTCTTGGTTTCTCTTCCTTATTCTCTTTCTCTCTCCACCTTTCTTTTTTTCATCTCTCCATCTCCCTCCCTCTCATTTATATCAAAGAAAATGCAGAATTAATAAAAGCTGAGAAAATGAAATAATGTCATTTAGTTTTTGCCTCAGCACCGTTTACCTCTGCGCCAAACCAGCTAAAAGCAAGGAGAGAGAAAAGCAGAAAAAGAGGAGAGAAAATGTGCACCCAGGCAAGGAAAGGAAGGGGGAGGCGACAACAGAGGAGAGGAGAAAAAAAATCAGGGGAGAGGGAGAGAGACAGACAAAGAGAGAGACTGAGAGAGAGACAGAGAGCGAGAGAGAGAGACTGGATGCAGATCCTTGTCATTTTAATTCGCGAGTGGGCTAAAGTTCGCCGGCAGCCGCTGCCGCTCTGTGATTGGCTGAGGAGGGGTGAAATTAAAACCACGGTAAACTTTTGACCCCGCAGGAGGAAGGAGGAGCTGAGGAGGAACGCCCATCACGCACGTACACATGCACACACACACACACACACACACACTTCCCTGATTTACACAGTCAGGGATGCATGCAGAAGTGTATGAGAGAGAGAGAGATATTGAGTGAGAGACACGCAGAAAAAGACGGAGAGAAACGGAGAAAGTGAAAGGGAGAGTGAGAGAGAAAGTGAGTGAAGAAGGAGGGAGCGAAAGAGAAAAGGGGGAAAGTGTGAGAGAAAGCAAGACAGACGGAAAGTGCGAGTGAGAGAGAGAGAGAGTGCCTGGAAAATAGAGGGCGATAGCAGGAAAGGGGGAGGGGAAGAGACAGTGGGTGGGGGGGGGGGGGGTGGAGGAGGGGAAGAGAGAGGGAGAGGGGTTTAAAAACAGAAAGGGGAGGGGCAAAGGATAGCAGAGAAAGAGAGAGAGACTGGCGAGGAATGGAGAGGCTTTTTTTTTAACAATGTGGAGCCATAATTACTGGCTCTCCTGTAGGAATAAAAAGGAGGAGGTATGGAGTGAGGGCGAGAGAAAGGAGGAATAAACGAATGAAGAGGATCCGGAGGGTGAAGGAGGAGAGGAGTGATTTGGCTCTCTCATGTTTTCCTTCATTACTGATCAAACAAGACGAGGCAAGGCTCCATTCTGGCAATTGAACAGAATGTGGGCGAGTTAACGAGGAGGGCAGCATACATGTACACACACACACACACGCGCGCACGCATACACACAAACACACTCCAAACTCCACCACTCTGGCCTTTTCTTTCTGTATTATTTTCCCTCCATTTGTGCTTATATATGTATGTCATTTTCTATCTATCTAGGATGACCCCCACCCATCCATCACTTGGCGTGCTCAATGAATAGAATACATTAAAAAAGTAACATTAATGCAATCATAGTGTTAGGTTAACCATGTCTGACCCTCTCCAAACCAGATCTTCCGGTCCTAAATCATTTGTCCTGATCACTGATAACCAGCTCACATGATGAACCAGAGTCCTGTGGCCAGAAACTGATCACTGATGCAGAACTAGAGAACGACAAAAAGCACAGCATCAGATCAACCATCATTAATATGGTGGACCAAATGCATAGATGTGTTTAATAGAGTGGTCAGCAGTTAATTTTAGGTCGGCCAGGTAATTTTGGGCTGGTGCGGAATCCCGTCAGCACTCAAAATGCCTGATTTTTTTTTTTGTCCTATTCCAGCCCTGGTGGTCAGTGGAGCTGATAAAATGAACCGTTAGGGTAGATGCAAGTAGAACTACACAGTATGGACAAAATACCAGTATGGTGATTTTAATGTTGCATATTGTGATGCCTTTGAGTATATTAAAGGACTCACTGTGTAAATATTGGTAGTTTACTCTCAATCATCCTTACAGACAATATATGGAAAATAATCTACAAAACCTATTTTCAAAACATCGTTTTTGTGATGTCACGAAAACGGCATATTTAAATATATCTCCTTATTCTGGCGACAGCGGTTTAGCCCCGCCCCTTCATGCACCAATTCACCAACACTTTTAATGGTTAAAGATGAAAATAATTGGACTTTTATTGGATTACGTTAAGACTGTGATTAATCAGAACACCCAGTAACTCAGCTGGCGCTGTGATTGGTCACTCTGTCAGAAACATTGATTGGTTAGAAACTCATTTGCACGTTGCAGGCTTTTGATATCAGTATTGCAGAGACAGATATTGACTGAGAAAACATGAAAATATCTCTTCTCTTTAGCCAAGCTCCAACCCATGATCCATACTGACGGTGATCCTTTTCACACTCATAAAACGAAACTAATAACACTAAAGTCAGATATTTTGACTTAGTTACATTAAATAGGATTTCTCCCAGTGTTCTGAAAAGCTTATTGAAGGTGTTCAGGATTATTGCCCATTCTGTGAAACATCCTTGTGTTTCCTGTTACTCATTCCGTTCTCACTCTCTCCGTTTCTCTAAACCCCCGTTCTTCTTCTTGCACTTTGCTTATCCGTAACGGAACCTTCTTAAACTAAAACTTGGTATTTCTTAAATCTCCCCTTCTGCTTATTGCAATGAGGCTTTGGCGGTGGTGGGACTAAATATGGTCAGGCTAATAAAGCTTGCTGAATTGAAAAGAGACCGAGAGAGAGAGAGCGAGAGAGAGAGAGAGAGAGAGAGAGAGAGAGAGCACTCGCTCCTGAGCAGTAGATGAAAGTCGTCCCTCGTTTGCATAATATCACTGTCTCGCTTCTACACAGCTCCGTCTGCTCGCCGTGAAAGTCCCTATCAGCTCTCTATCAGCCGCCATGGCGAGCGGGAAGAAGAGACGACCCCCAGACGTCTTTATGAGAGCACTGCGGGGTCGTCTGAGGCGACGTTCTCCTTTCCGGGGTGAAAGGAGGGAGAATGTTGATGGACGTGGAGGGAAAACGGGAAGTGGCAGGAGCAGGAATGGAAATGGAACAAGCTTGATAGAAGACCCTTGTGCGTGCTAGTTTAAACTCCCCCCCCACGCCCCTTCAGAGCTCATGAAAACATCCAGTAGGCGCCAACAGTGAACTCTTTTTGTTGCACAAACTAGCAGGAGTGGGAACAGTGCAATACAAGGGGCTAATTTTGATCGATCATGAGAACAGGATATTCCGTACACTGCGAGTGAAGATGATATATAAACATCAGAGGGAAGCCGCTTACCGATTTAACACTAATTATCAGCAGCAAATTTAAGTGTTCGGTCACATTGTAGGCATCTATCCTTTGATATTTCAGTCACTTTCCCATTGGTATATGGAACCATGCTGCACCTTAACAGTACTGCGATGGCATAGAAGTTGTAGCAGGCTTTGAATTTAAAGTAAACTAAAGTGGCCCTTATAGTGCTGTTGGAACACAACACAACAATGTGAACTTCATTCTCTACATTTAGCCCATTCACCAAGTGGACTGCCATAAACAGGGGGATCGGGGGGCAACCTGGCCCAAACCCCCCTCCACACACTACTTTCACACCAAATTGAATGGAGGTCTGTTCCATTACGGAACACATGGAATCTGATCTTTTCTGCTTTGGGCCAGTCTGGCTACATTCAGACCCCAAGCCTCAGTGCTCATTTCAGATTTATTGCTTAGAACCCTTTTTTGTTTGCCTGTTTCTATCATATTTTGAATAAAATCAAAACCAGATTCCAGTGTGGTCACAGTCCTGAACGGACCCAGATGAGTTAAAATCAATAACAAAGACATCACGTGCAGAAATACGGCCAGCTGTGGAGAAATGGCTGCTACTTCTGTATGTAGATGTGTGTGAATGTGGAGTCAGAGCCAAGATGTGTGGGATTTTGAGGTAAATGACAGTATTTCATCCGAAGTTTTTGGATGTTCAGGGATGCCAATCATTTACATTTATGGCATTTATCAGACGCTTTTATCCAAAGCGACTTCCATTCCCTAACTACAGGGGGCAGTCTCT
>JBBIGB010298133.1:0-11814 GCA_037577075.1 Alestopetersius hilgendorfi | reverse complement strand
CTCTCTCTCTCTCTCTCTCTCTCTCTCTCTCTCTCTCTCTCTCTCTCTCACCCCCCTCCCCCCAGGCTGAAGTGTATGTGCTCAGTAAAAGATCAGCAGGAATGGCAGTCAGTCCCTGGTCCGTCCTCTGGCATGAGCCTGCTGGTGAGAGGCCTCCTTCCATCCACAGAGTACCAGTTCAGCGTTCTGGCCCAAAATAAGCTCGGCAGCGGCTCGTTCAGCGAAATCACCACTGCCAGAACTCTGGGTAAGAACCAGCACTCATTTAACAGCATGGCAGCACTCAGCCCCTGGATCTGCCTCTATCCCCACGCTGTCCTGACCCAGTGTTAGGCCATCTGTCTGTCTGTGTTGTGCACGCTGAGAGTAATTGAATCTCTTCCTGTTGCCGACTCATCTCAGCAGCTTGCGGAATTAGCGATAATTATTTTCCGTTTTGCTTCCCATTCAGATGCACTTCCTATGGTGTCCAGGCTGGAGCCGCCCACACTGCTGTCCTTCAACCAAAGCTCTGAGGGAGTATTTCTGTGGTGGGCTGTGCCGTCAGCTCAGCAGCCACCAGTCGACAACTTCATCCTCCAGTCACGCCTTGAGGAAGGGGAGTGGCTGAACTTGGATGAGGACATCAGTGTGAATCAGAGTGAAATGCTTGTTATGGGGTTAGAAAAGGTAAGAGCTTTACTCACCAATGTGCAAGGCGACTGGTGCAACAAGCTTTATAAAACTCCAATTAACCTAATCAGGAAGTTGAGGTGTAACAATACACTCGACTCATGATTCGGGTTTGATATTTCAGGGCTCAGTTTGTTCAACACATTAAGGGAATAAAAAACAATTCACTATTCTCATAATATTTAGAATGACATTTGAATGGAGGAAAATGATGACTGTTTAGTTTTGGCACAATTTACTAATGAGACTAGAGGTGGGAGGCGGTAGCTGATGCATGACATGAATGTGTTGGACTCAAATAATTGGTTATCAAATATCATTAATAAAATTATTATTCTCCATGGTGCATATTGACACATTTTACCAGGATCCAGGCTACAACAGCTAAATAAAAATTAATAATAATAATAATAGTGACAATAATTATAATGATCTAAGCACAGTACAAATGTGGTTGTTTAGTGTGGAGCTTGTATTTTGTATTTTATTTACATATTAGTTAATGGTGAATTTCTATTGCAGAGAGTGAAATTGCTTTTGTTTCCAAATTTTGGCTACTTTGGGGGGTGCCTCTAAAACATATTTACTGAAATGGAGTCTCATTCTGTGACTTGAAGCGGCCTAATATTGTTTTTCAGACTTCACTCTCCCACACTGCGTGCTATTATGTATTCAGCATTTAGCTTGAATATGGCTTTGATGTCAACAGATTTCTCATTCCATATTAGCTATCTAAATGGGAAGAGTGAGCACGGTGTGTCTCAGCAGTTTGATCTGTTGTATCTTTTCACATTATGGCACGTAATGATGTTCTTTTTCTAAATATCTGTCAAATATATGCTACTTAGAATGTATGCAATATCAAATATAATCATTATTTTGCATCCATGTGATAGGAGAGATATTTTTTATGATGTAATCAAGTTACATGGAGCATGTACAATATGATGAAAAGGCAAAAAGGGGACCAGCAAATCCAATGTGTGATATCCAGAAAAGGCTGCCCCTGTCTAAATCTGATGTCCAATTATGGAGAGTATCTGTTATGTATAAATCACAAATTAGTAATGCACTCCACAGTTACGTATAGTTTATTATAGGCTACAGTTTCTCATTAGGTTGAATGTAATTTTTGGCAACGCTCAATAAAGCTTGTGCACAGTAGCTCTGGAAGCTTGTTGTAGATCATGGGTCATTGTGGGTGGATCAGGGTCAATTAGAGTTTTCTACCTCAGTATTTACGATTCAGTAGCCTGACATTTTCCCTGACCTGATAGATGCAGCTCCAGTGCCCTGCTCTAACTCCCTCTTTCTGTCTCTCTGCAGAACTCCAACTATGAGTTAAGACTTCTGTCTCGTCGCGGAGCGCAGCTGAGCCTTCCTGGCCGCTCCATCAACGTGTCCACCGCGGGTCAGTGCCTCAACTTTCCATCCCGGTGCTCTGTTTAATGGATTTACAGCCAGATCAGCCAGATTTAATAGTTTTGGTTATAACTTTAGCATGCAAGCAATTGCTCATGAACTCTACTGAAAATGCTATATAATGTATTTTTGCCTCATAAATATATATGTTTACTTGTAAGGATCAATCTGTTTAAAAGTAAACTTAGATGACACTCTTTCGACAGGCAAGGGGCCAACTAGTTCTCGTCTCCTGGATTTCGTTCCCCAGCCACTGTTGGCCGGAGTTATGGGTGGGATGGGATTCTTATGCTTTGCGCTCCTGTTGGCTTTGGCTACAGTGTGTGTGATCGGTCACAGGCGAAGGCAGCAACACAGGAAGAAGATGGAGGGTAAAGAGACAGCGCTTTGATGCAATCTTAAGTTATATGAATGCCTTACAGGCTGAGCTCTGCTCTGCTCAACCCAATCAAAGGCACTAACTACAATTATGGCCCAGCCATCATCATTTTACCACATTCATTTGTATCGTCTCATGCCTTCCCTCATTCCAGATCTCCCTCCTGCTATGTATAAGAGCCCATCAGTGAAGTAAGTGTATTTCATCAGTAATTATCAGCATGTCATCATTCAGCTCATTTCCCTTTGCCCACATTGTTAAAGATACCCTCAGTGAATTACAAAACAAGAGCTGAACATATTCTATATTGTTTTAGAGGTCTGGAGTCATATTTAAGCTATTGCTAAAGCTAGGGGTGTAACGATTACAAAATTCATTTTTTGATATTTGATGCAGCAAAATAAATAGTGACTTGAGGCAAGATGATACGCTGTGGTAACATTTAATACAACATGAGATGTTGCATGTTACATCTGTAGTTGTAGCCAACAGTAAGAAAAAAGTACCGTAATTTGTATTAAATCACTGAAACAAGCTGCTAACATAATTTTAAACTGATACCACATAAGAAAATATAGTATAACTCTAGACTTTCAGGGTTAAGAATGAAAGTGTATAAAGAATTAAACTGACATTAACCAAAAGTGACTACAGAAACCACAGAGGGACCTTTAACATGTGCTTCATGCTTTAATCCCTTGGTCCACACTTCCTGTCTCTCTCAGAGCTGGCTCAGCTCATGGCAGCCCTGACAGTGTCTCGAAGCTCCTTCCACCTCGTTCCCACTCCAGCTCCTCATCCTCTTCAGACCACTCCTCCTTTGGCAAATCAAGCCGCAGTGATTACCATGGCCAGAGACAGCGGCTGTTGCCTAGTGCCCACCCTTCCACCCACAACCTACCTGAAACTCAACTCCACGGTTCTGCAAACTCCCCTGTGGAGTTCATTCACCGTGGCCCAGATGGACGCTTTGTGGTCGAACCTTATGAAGAAGTGAGTACTTTGGCTCCACCTAGACACACAAAACCAAGGGATGATATTGGCCAGTCATCAGGAGTTGAGGATTCAGCAATCCGCAAGTCCAACTCATTGCAATCCTATAGGGATGAAAGAAGGCATCCTCCTTTTGTCCTCTCAGTGGACATGCCATCTTGTGGATCGGACAACTTCTCTTCTGGTAGAGTGCAAGCCAGGGCCAAACACCTTTCCCTTCATGGCTGCTATTTTCAAGAAGAGGAACTTGCAAACTGGCCTCAGGATCAAACCAGTCTTTCCTCAGAGGGTTCTGTGCTGTACCCACAGTCAAACAACTATATGTCCCTGAAACGAGGCAGTACACGTTCCACTGCCAGTACCCTAGTTCTTCAGATGGAGCATGAGAAGGAAAAGGGCAACCTGAGCCACTGTTTGAAACTGGCCCGCGAGAGAGAGGAATTGGAGCAAGAGCTGCGCAAATACAGCCTTGGTCGGCACACGCCAGTCAGCTATTCAAAGATGGAGGGGTTGCTCAATGTGGAACAAAGGACGGACCTTGAAGATGTTGAGGGAACTGTCTGGAAAAGTAAGGAAACCGGATCCTTGCATCAGAAGGAGCTGTCCAGCAGAGGGCGCAGTCACACAAGTAGTTTAGGAGCAAGAGCTTCTTCCTGCATTCCATGGGTAGCCTCTCCTATGATGTCTTCCAGTGACTTGGTGGAAGCACATCCTGGGAATGAAAGAGATGGTAAACGTTTGGCGGACTGTCATTTGAGGCAAATTTGTAATCACCAGCGGTCCAAAAGTTTAGAGTGCAGGGAGCACCAAAGACCCAATACCAAGGACCGCAGACGGAGAAGAACTATGACGGAGGGTTCCTCTGTCACTATTGAAGATGAACCCTTTTACCCTACACTGAAAGGATCTCATTACAGTGCAGAGGGCATTCCGAGGATGCCAAGAACCTACAGTCACAATCAGCACCATATTGTTCAGAGCATGAGTCCCTCACTAGATAATCAAGAGGAGAGGATGGCAGAAAGGAAAACAGGGCAGACTGGCGATTTTGTGGAGATGTCTGTGGATGAACCAGAAGTACAAGCTCAGATTCCACTCAAGAGATCCATGACAGACCACGGTCATCATATGCTAGATTATAACAGACCCTGCTTATATCAGCTAGAAAGAGAAAGTGAGATGGAAAAAGAGGCAGGCAGCAGAACAATTAGGAGAGGCTTGAAGAGAGATCTGAGTCTTCGGTCCAGCAGTACCTTGCCGTCCCAAAGACCTTTCCAGAAAGGTCTTTGTGTTAGTTCCCAACGTGAAAATCACCACAGGAGTGTTCCCAGTTTGGACTCCAGACTGTACAAACAGCAGTTCCTGACCCCTGATGCCTGGATAGACTCACTGAGCCCCCACCAAAATTCCGTCCTGTCCCCTTTTGCACATCATCCTAGCTCAGAAGTGCAGGAGGACCACAGAATTTCCAATCAGGAAACTAAGTTACTGGTGCCTTCACAAACAGAGCCACAAGAGTCCTCTCTTCAGAGAGTCTCTAACTCCCCTGCTCTGGACTCCCAATGCCACGTTGTCTCTCCACGTCACAGTCCGCATACTCTGCCACCTGAGAGCTCCAGCAGGTCCTTGTCTCATTGCCATCCCCTACAAGCCAAAGCTGATCAGAGACGTGAGGTGGAAGAGGTGGAGGAAGATGGCACGGAGGTGGACATGGAGATCCGAGGGTACAGGAGTGTGCCAGAACCTGAGGGGAGCTGCAGGAGCTATACAAGCCAGAGCAGTGGCAGAGGAAGCCTAGATCATCCCAGCAGCAGGCAGTCCTTATCCCTCAGCCCCCCTCTTACCAGCTCCCCAGAGACCACTGAGGAGAGTGACAAAGATGATGGAGCCCTCCAGGAGTCTGCACTGAGGGAATGGTGAGAACATGATCTCTCTTTATCCTATGCTTAGCTCTTTATCTGATCTGTTTATCCCAGAATGTCCTCACAGGACTGTGTAATGGAAAGCCACATTTGACATGTAAAGATGTAAACATTGTTAAAGTTTAACAGTTCATGATACAAAACAGTTCACCTCTCAGACCACATGAGGAAATTAAACTGCTGACTCTTAATTTTGATACCCTGATATTATTATTATTACATCTTCTGTTAATTACAAGTATTTTGGAGAGTAGAGAAAGCACAGAAATATGAAGGATCTTCCAGTTCTGTGGCTGATTTTCACCGATCTGGTCTGTATCACAAAATCAACACAGGGAATATGTTTTTTTATTTGAGGATTAACTGAAATATACAGCTTGAAGCAAAATAACCCCAAAATATATGAATTTCAAGTGCAAAGGGGAGGCTCATATGCCATTGCTTAAAGTTTAATAGTGTAATATTTGAAATCCGTGACCTCTTCAAATGCTCTCCTTAGCCTTTCCCTGTTAAAGTATGGCCTTTAGGATGTGTGCCTGGTCATTAATTAAACATGATGCTATTTAATACTGCATGTGCACCTTTGCTCCCTGGACGCACCACATTTTCTTTCTGTACACATCCCCAGCCCCAGGAAAGCCTCTGTGGATGAAAACTATGAGTGGGACTCTCACTATATCTCCATGCACCCTGTTGACCCAAAAACTTCAGACGGTCTGGAGAGAAAGATCCTGAGTGAGGGAAGACTGGGAAGCTGTGCCTTGAATGACAGCAGGCCGGCCTTAAACCACGAGAAGAAAGGTGGGAGGGAATCTGTGACTCAGACAACACTTAAAAGATCTTTCAGTCAGAGAATAGATCCACAGGGAAATTAAATAACTGCAGATACAGTGGCAGCACAAACTCATAATCCCTTTCCATTTGTCTTATGCTTATTAGCTGTCTCATTTTGCATGGAAATGGTTTTAGTGAAAAAATGATCTTCACGTTCCTTCCCTTTTCTCATTTTCTGTTCTGTTTGCCTCATATCCCTTTCATGGCTTTTTCCCTTCGGTCACATTGTTGGCTTCTGCTCCAGTGAGCATCGCCCCCAACTGTGAAGAGTCTTTCTTGGCCCGGGACATCATGCAAAGCTCCACATGTTACCCTGACCCGGAGATAGATGCAGTGCTATTTTGAGTCCCAACGGTAAGAATGTTTTGTCATTGTACACGATCTGTAATGTGAGTATGACTTTTACCCTACAGTAAAAAAGCACGTAAGTCGAAAGTTTTGACACACCTGCTCATAGAAAGAATTTTCATATTTTTTAGAATAACATTAAAATACAAGAATTATGTGGTACGTAAAAGGCATTAAACAATATTTTAGATTCTTTTAAGTAGCTCCGCTTTATTTTGATGCAGATTTATATATTCCTGGCATTCTCTGAGGCACCTTCACAGGGAGCCTCCTGGGATGCTTTTCCAACAGACCAAAAAAGGCCCACAGTATGATATAATATAATTAGTGTTGTTATAATTAAAACCATTAATTGACTGTTTAACTGCCTGCAGTAGTACAGGCTGAAGCCTAGCTGCGTGTGTGCTATGTGTTACAATGATTGATTCTGTAACTGCAGCCCTCTTATTCAAATACAGCGTTTAAATGGCAAGTTCCATTGATGGCTCTCTTGATAAAAGCTATTTCCAGCAGCTGCCATAGTGAATTTGTTCATCAACGGAATACATTGAATCTGACGTATCATTTACAAGCAAAACACACTGTTCAGCAGAGTGTGCTGGACAGCGCTTGCGGGAGACCTATAGATAAATCAACCAGCCGAAAAGCACCAAAAACAACAGCAGAGCAGAGAGCTCCAGTTCCCCTTGAGAGTCTCAGCTATAACAATAATCCACAAGCTATATGAACGAGAGCGGAAGGCTACAACAGTAGGAATTGGAACCACTAACTGTATATATGATGTAAATGATATATACACACTGACTGTAAATATGATAAGTATGATTAGTGATGCTCCGATTGATCGGCCACCGATCATGATCGGCCGATATTGGCTAAAAGTAGCTTGATCGGCGAAACCCAAAAGCGCCGATCAAAAAAGCCGATCACTTGATGTAAATTACTCGCGCGACTTTTTCACACGTGCAGCACGGCGCGCAGGTAAACAACAGCAGAGCGGAGCTTACCAGTGGCAACGTGAGTTTTCCCGTCTGGAAGTTTTTCAAAGTGTCCACAAGCTACGATGACTCTCTGTCTTTCTCTCTCTCTCTTTTTCTCTCTCTTTCTTTCGTGACTTTTCCGGAGCGTGCCAATCGTCTCCCTCCCTCTCTCTGTCTGTCTCTCTCTCTCGCTTAATTAATTTAGAGTTGGTTTCATTCCTACAAATGGTGCAAACTGTGCTAGATTATAGATAAAAGATTCCTATTCCCCTGCCATTCCGTGATCGGCAGTGATCGGCGATCGGCAGATCATGATCTTGGTGATCGGTAATCGGTGATCGGCCCCAAAAATGCTGATCGGAGCATCTCTAAGTATGATATATATATATATAGTCATTGGGGCATATTTAGTGTTTAGAATATAAAAACAGGCATTTATAGGCATTTTTTACCACATCACACACTCTTTATCAAAAACTAGATGGTAAACACTTTTAAATATTTTAAAACGTAACTATTATTTTTCTTTGTAAGGTTTTCCTTACCTGAATGGTGGTAATTAGAGATCCAGTATGAAGTTACTCAAATTAGGTACGCTTTTGCACAGTGAAGACTGAAAACTGCCGCTCGTTTTACGGTTTATCCCGCACATGTGTACCTGCATACCACTTATGTCAACCCCTGTATATACGTAGCTAAACTCATTGACAATGCATGGTATGTGTAATATATCCGCTTATTGACTATGTATAGTGTATATATACACTCACCGGGTAACACATGAACTGGGTACAACTGTTGCAACAATTTGGATGTTGTTGGTAAATAGGTAAAATTTTCATGTGTTCATGTGATACTGATAATATTTAGAGCTGTAACACAATTCACTGCTTATGAATAAATATTATTGTAGGGGGCAAATTTTTGCAAAAAAAATTAGATTTCAATAATCATGATTAACCAGGTAAAATAATTACTCAGAGTTAATGATTTTATTTGCTTGACTCTAAACTCTGAAAGACAGGAGTGACAGAAAGGGTTTTTCACATGATGTTATATATCAAGCTTTTTGGTTTCTTAAAAATCTTTCCAATTATTGTGTTAAATAAGAACACAATGAGATCTGCGTTTGAAAAACTTTTTTTAAATGTAAAGAACCTTTTCATAATGTTATAATAAATTTATCAGGGCTCTTCACACTCATATATGCCATTTTATTAACGGTTTCATAGGCAACTATACGATTCGTCTTGCATTGCTGACATTTTGAATGTGATAAATATAATATATAATATAATGTCCTGAAAACAGTTTAGACATAAGCATCGACCAACTATATTTGTCTTTGAAGCAAATTTTGATATTTAATCACATATTTGGATCAAAATTCTCTGTTTCGTACATGCAGTCAAGGAAAAAGTTCTCTAGAGATAATGTGTATTCTAAAGTGATTAAATTTTATAATAACAGCAAGAGCTTTTTCTTCATCTGTGTGTTACAGAACTCTCTCGAGCAGAGACAGAGGCCAGCAGAGCACTATTCCACTCACACGCCCCAGTGGACTAAATATTGCTGACTGTCAAGGGACTCCTTTTCCTGGAGGTTCAGCAGAGCAGAGCCAGAAAGCACCCTTTCTGCAGCTAAGGAGGCTTTCACGCTGCGTGACGTTCAGCAGGTTTCTGACGGTTTGTAGGGCCTCTTCAAAGGACTCGTATCAAAACTCTGATGGAATATCAAAGGGGGAATGCCTTAGCGGAGAACCCCCAGCATCATAAACGGTAAAATGACCACTTGCTGAGATGAGTGACTGCTTTTCAATGCCAAAGAATGCAAAAATGTGTGACACAACTCTGGATGGTTGCTTTTGAAAATTCCAGCTGACCAAGGCCGCATCATGATCCAGAGTCACTTCTCATTGAACAGATAGACTGATAGAGTGGAGACTTGTTGGGTATTGCCACTGCACAATAAATCCTATCTCGCCATGACCCTGCGCTTATTTGATACATTTCAAGCAACTGTGACTCACTCATATTTGAGATTTTTCCCAAATTCCTTTCCAGTGTTTCCACCTGGCCACTCGTTTGAAATTCAAGCCAGGGATGTCTTCATCGATCCGCCCTTGCTGTCTAAGTTAAGATTACAGGAGCGGTCCGTCACAAAGAAAATGCGCAGGATGAAAGCCTTCCTTCCGTCAAGATTCTCTTAGAGAGCGACATGACAGGACATGTGCGGTGATTGGTGCCACAGACCGTATGAGTTAGCAGATCATATAGCGTAAAAGTGCCTTAATGGGAAGGCCATTAGCACATCACAGGGCAAGAGTCACAACAAGGGTAATTGCACTCTCTGAAATATTTCACATGAAGGAGACTTGAGTGCATTGAGGTCACCACTCCTTGCTTGTACTTTTCTTAAGAGACTATAAGGCTTATTAGGGCTGCACGATATAGAGGAAATACTGGCATTGCAATTATATGACGTATTTCAATATACATATCATAATATACTTATAATATTCTCTGGGGGAATTCCACCAAATTTTCTACATTTCTGCAGAATTAAAACACAAAGTTGTTCAGAATGGTTTGATGTAAAATGTGTAATTCTAAAGAAACCATGGACATTTTTTACAGTGGTGGTGAGGCAAACAGCAAAGACCCCTGAAAGATACTTAACAGGAAGCAATTCAGATGTTTACAAGAGACCTCTTTAGTGATAGTTTGGTTATAACATTTTTGTAAAAAACATATTTTTAAACACATTTTTGGCATTGGGGTAAGGGGTTAGTACCCAATAGTACCAAAATAATTTGGTTTGATTTTAATCATCATTACATTAAAGGTTCAGAAGGCGTGTAGGTTCCTTAAATAAAGTGGTGATAATTGAGTTGCAAATATCACACTCCTTGGTTCCATTCACTACCACAGTAAAGAAGTGTCTGTCAATTTTTCTACTGTGAACACATTCGCATTAAAGCACTCAACAAATTATTTTTTGAAAATAACAGACTTAAATTTTTTTATGTAAAATAAATTACATTTTTATCAACAATACTAGATTTTATATAAATTATAAGTTATTATGCAAATATATAATTTTATATACATTGTAATGGAATTCCCCTTTAAAAAATAACTTGAATGAATCATGAATAGGTTTAATAAATTAATTACTGCAAAATCAGTTACAATTGTTGAGCAACATGATGGCCTCGATTCATTAAAACACCTACCGAGGCTCGTTTACATATCGATACTGCCATGGCCAATATTGCGATAATAATTAACAAATGCTTTTGCAGCCCTAGTGTTTACTCTGAGTGTGTTTGCCGTGTGCTTAAGCTGTATTTTGACAATTCAGTCCCAAAATAGATTTTTAAGGTGGCCTGAGGTCCCTGTGCAGTTGATCCTATTAGAGCAGCGAATTACACCAATTTATTTGGAGCCAATCTCAGAGCACACAGTCTGCCAGGGGCATAATTCTTTTATAATGACACTGGATATGGAACAAAGCATTAAATGTCAGCCCAATTTTCATAGAAGCACACTCATCCAAACTTTTTGGCCAAGGCCTCACAGTGGAGATCCACAGGGAGCTGGAGATATGGCAGACATGTCCACATGCCTTTTATACTCTAGTGTCAATGATACTTTAATATAAATGTCATACAACTGAATATAAATTAAGCAACAGCTATGTCTGCCATTGGCTCCTGAGCCATCAGAAGAGGAAGAGCCTGTAAGAAATATGATCTCAAAAAGACCTCTCTTAAAATTCAGTAGCAGCCAATAAGCCGATACTGTTCAAACGCGACTGGGAAATTCTCTCCAGACCGAAGAAACGGCCTCAAAGCCCCAATAGGGAATTGCCAATCAGAGCATACTGGATTTTGGAAACCTCTGTTGACTGCAGCACTAAAATCTTGTTGATGTCAGATGTTGAAATGTCAGTAAGAAAGAAACGATAAGATGATTTATTATGCTCCGCCCAACAATTGTTTTTGTTTGTTTATTTGTCTTTTTTAGCAATTGTTGCAAGGTTGGATAAACTTTATGGAATGTTGTCTCTAATTCCAATTCACCTAATTCAACTTAATGATTTCTTAACTGTTGAAGGGTTTATTTATTGTTTAAAGGTTAGATATGCTATTAGATTCAAATTTAAAATGGACAGTGATGCAGTCAATATATACACTGCTCACAAAAATTAAAGGAACACTTTAAAGAAACACATTAGATACATCAGATCTCAATATGAAGTT
>JBBIGB010298115.1:0-11815 GCA_037577075.1 Alestopetersius hilgendorfi | reverse complement strand
AGTGGGGGGCATAAAAGTCAACACATAGACGGATTTAAAATCACTACATACTGCCTTAGTGTGGCACTGAAAAGTGGCAATGACAGTAAAGATTGGTCTTATCTTATAATATTGTATATATTCTAATAGTGATCTTCCGCTCAGATAAAGGCCTATTGCTCAGACAAATAGCTTCATGAATACAATTCTCCCAGCATATGCACAGGGCTCTAGGGCCTGCATTAACTGGTCTATTAATAAATCCATTCGTCGGCAGTGTAGGCAGGAGGTCCCAGAGGCCCCAGGGGCCCCAGAAGCAAGTGCCAGCTGTGACCTAAAGTGCTAAAACAACTTTGGCACAAATAAGTTTCCACACTGTCCTCTGAGGGTGAAATGAACGACTGAGAACAAACAGCATTCGCTGCAGTAGTCACAGAAACACACTTCTCTGTGATACACACCTGTATGATAACCTGACTTAATCTGACTTCACTTTTTCTGAAATCACAAAATGTGATTGTGAGTTGCTCACACAGTTGTGAGCAACTTTAAATAGATTTTAAATACCACTCCATCTCTAAGACCTTTTCATAAAAATATCTTCATATATCAAGGTTTCAAATGTCACTTGATCATAGTGCAAGAAAAATGTTAAAAGAGTAAACATTAGGGAAAAAGTTCAGTCTGTGATGCAGTGTGGGTTAGACGGAATGTGCAGCATGATTGGTTTGTATATAACAGGTCCATGAACGCGGCTTCAGCAGCTCTAGAAAGGAAGGCTGAAAAAGAACAAGAATTTATATGTTAAGAACAGTAAATACAAACTCATGTACGGTGGTCATTAACCCAACACTGTTTCAATACACAAATTATTTTTAAATCAGCATCTGGATGAGTACGACAACCATTCCATTCCAGTGTCTGTTAAATTCCTACACAAGCACCTGATTCTGCTTTATGAGATACTGATTAGTGATCACCTGAATCACATCTTATTTAATGAGGAAAAGTATAAAACCACTGCTGTATTCAACACTCTCCTCTTGCAATGTGACCAGTTGGATGGCAAAACACTACCAGAAGTACATCAAAGGCAATTTGATGTGTTTCCTTTAAAATAATGCTTTAAAGAACAATATATTATTTTCAAATTAGCAGAAATATTGTCCACAGTTCTTAAAAACGAAGGCAAACCTGTTCAGTTCAATACTTGCACCATTTTTGCAGTGGTCTCTTATTTTTTCAGAGCTGTATGTGTTTTAGGATTTTACTTTAATCCAATAGTATGGCTGGACTGGCTTTTTTTGCATTTCAAGAGTACATGGACCCCTCAGGGGTGAGCAGATACTAGAACAATACTAGCCTTCCAATAATGTTGGCCGATATCAATTATTACGATCCGGAACCTCATGCCTATAAAAGGGACTTTCTTGTGTTGTAGCTAGGGCTGTGTTCAAAATATCGATATCACAATACATCAGTATCTACCATATCTGTGTCACTGCTTTGCTAAGAATGAGCCACTAAGCAAATAATACCTGCCCACCAGTAGTCCTGTTAGAGTCCTGACTATTAATGAATTGGATAAAGTTGCTAACAAACAATGCAGAACTACTGTCTATAATTACAAAGTGTACCTATATGGCGACTATATGGAGTTTAGGAAATGTCCAGAAAGTGTAAACAAAAGGTAGGGGACAATAAGAAAGCGGCTAGTCAGCCATGACATTCAAACCACCTGCCTAATATCCACCCTTGTGCAACCACAAGTGCTCTGAACCATCCAGGCAAAGACTCCACAAGACCTCTGAAGGTGTGCAATGATATCTGGCACAAAGATGTTTGCAGCAGATCCTTTCGATCTTGAGAGTTGCGAGGTAAGGCCTATTTGGATTGGACTAGTTTGTCCTGCATAGCCTAGATGTTTGATTGGACTGAATTCTGGGAACTCCTTCAATTCTTAATGTTCTGCAAACCTCAAAAAATTCGTAACAATTTTTGCAGTGTGGCAGGGTGCTTTATACACATAAATATCATATGTGTGAATGCCAAGGTTTCCCAGCAGAACATTGCCCAGAGCATTAAGAAAAGTAAAGTGGCACCGTATAGTCAACATGTAAACACAGCACAGCACAGCACAGCACAGCACAGCACACAGTGTGAACAGTGTGAAATTCTTTCTTTGCATTTAACCTGTTCACCGAGTGAAGCAAGGGGCTGCTACTAACCAAGGAGCAGTGTGTGTGGGGCCAGTGTCTTGCTCAAGGGTACCTCAATAATGACAGTGCACATTGACGTTTAGCTGTGTACAGGAGTCAGTAGCTATGCAGCCCCACATGCAGCAAGCTATGATGCAATGTGTGTTCTGACATATTTCTATCACAGCCAGAAGTAAGTTTTAAAGCAAGCTGGTACAACAGCTGTTCTGTGGGGTCGGATCAGGTGGGTTAACATTTAATCTCCACACTCATTAGACAGCCCTCTGACCCATTACTATGTTATGGATTCATCGGTTGTCCTTCTATAGACCTATGCGTGCCCTGTTTTCCTGCTTCCAACACATCATCATCAAGATCTGACTGTTCACTTGCTGCCTACAATATCCCACCCCTTGTCAGATGCAATCTATTCTATGATTCACTGATGGCTGTCCCAATATTTATTTATTTACTTTTGCACAAAGTACGTACCGAAAGTGTTTCTAATCTGGTCTTTTTAGCCAAACATTAATCACGCCTTTGTAATCTCACACACGACTCAAATCATTAACTACTTAGTTTAGGAAGGAAAACACAAAATTGTGCAGAAAGTGTGGCTGCCAGGGTTGGGGATTGGGAACCTCTATTGAATTGCTTTCTAATCTGACACAGTGATATTGATAAAACACATAATGATGCAAGCATGCTTCAGTAGTTATAATGCTGCTTTAAGTGATCATTTTGAATAAAACAGAACCTTATTATCCGTACTGCACATTTCAATGATGTTTAATTCCCAAAAATCTTCCCACAGCATTCATTCCTTCAGTTTTCTTTCAAATGAGACAGCCTGAATGATCAGCCTGTGTGCATTTCATGCATTATGCCATAATCTTGCCTAACAGTATTACAGAAAGAAAGTGGCACTGAGGCTGTAGTGCTTACCTCTTGCAGGGGACAGTATCTCTGAGCATACCACTCCTGAGAATAAAGGCAGATCAGAACCCCCTGGCCCAGGAACAAAGCCGTCCACATGACTATGTTCCACACGGGGCCCTTCCTCTGGTCATGCAGGATGAAGTTAAACATAACTGAGGCCATGGTGAAGAATAAGGGGAAAGAGAAAAGACAGGGGCATGTTAAACACAGCATGAAACTTTAAGCGAAGCAGCACCATGGAGTTCAGAAAACAGGCAAGTTCTGACCTAATTCCTGGACCAAGCCCATTTGGTGACGTCTCTTCTAAATAAAAATAATATTAAGATATGATAACGGGATCCTATTGTACAGCCACAATTTTGTATCTCATAACTTAATTCTAGTTTCCTTATCTTCTTCCGACATCTAACTAATTGTGAATATTGCATTGGGATCCCATTACCACACCTTAATAAGCTGTAGCCATGTATATCTTTTCCCAGACTTGCAATGGTATTTTTATGATACCCACCATACTGGGTCACAAACTGGCTACTCATGCCACTTGACACTTTTCATGCTGAATGTTTCAATTCCATTTGAACTTGCACTCAAGGGAGAAGGCACAAAAGACTTTTTGCACAAAATTACTTATGCCTCCGTTGCTTATGTCTAGTCGTCATTTCATATTTAAAATATTTAGTTGCAAATTTACAACCAATTGCTTTGACATAAGAGCTGTGTGAAATTAAAATAGTCTGGTGGGTTTGAATGTGTGGGCTGCCCCCTAGTGGGCTGTGATGGTGCTGCTAGGGGCCATTGTGGGCCACAGAAGCTGTTGTGGTTGTTAGTGTGGGGAGAAGGTTGGCTTTGTCAGTACAAAATGTATTTGCCAACCACTTTTTTGGCTGGGTCTAGCAGTCGTACAAGGAAAGCAAAACTCCTGAGAACCACTGCAGTGACAAACATGGACATATTATTAGTAACCAAGTAACTGTTCAATTTGCAAACGCAGTGCAATTAATGGCAAATGTATGTGGCACTTATTCATAAAAAAAAGTTTATAGAGACTTTAATGATGCTTGCCTTGAATAAAGTTACACTGTAACCCACTGTTTACTGACAAAGGAGGCATTTGGGACATTTAATGCAGGGTTCACCTTTATAGTATATGGGTACAAGCAACAGAAAACAGTATAAAAAAATGAAAACTAATATCACACAGTATGACATTACAAAAACTATGTAGAAATGTAAATCATGCAATAATGATCATGATACTAAACTGGTCTTGCAGTAACAAAGCATGGGTGTCTCTAGCCTACTTTACCAATTATTAACTTAATTTAATTAACAGATTATTTAAGGTTCTTTTTTTTTTTTGGGGGGGGGGGTACTTTTCCACAGACTCCATAATAACTGTTTGTCTGAAAAGCTGTGACAAATGTGCAAAATATAGAAGAAATCAAGAGGGCCAAATACCTTTTCATGGCACTGTATCACATTCTGATTTGTGCTTGAAAATGTGCTGCATGTTTCCATGGAAACCCACTGTTTATATATAGACTGGTAAAATAAGGAGCAGGGCTAGCTGCCTGATGACACTACTTATGGATCTGCAGCAGTTCAGCTGCAGTATTTGATCTTTATACAAAGATTTGGGTTTAGTTAATCTTTTTTTGTTCTAATTATTAGCTTGTAATTTGTGAAATACTGAATTAGCTTGTTGTTTGTGAAAGATTCTGGAGAAAGCCAGAATTGTTCTCAGCAGTGATGAGAGAAACCAGAAACCTGAAGCATTAAATGCCTCACAGAACAATGTTACAATATATTTTAGCTAACTCACAAAATATACTACAATAAAAGGCTACAGAAATGCTGGCTGATGACTGAGACAATCATTCTGAAATTAAGCTTTGGTCTTGCCATGCATTATGAGGCAAACAGAGAAGGTTTTCCTGATTTTATGCTTATTTTGCTAATATCAACCTAACCTTCATAAGTAGGTCTACTGGTCATTTTGAATATAAACAGTAATAGTACTGGCTGTGTTTATGACATCTCAACCCTCACTTTCCTATCACCACTGTAAAGAAATCAGTCAGTGTGTTCCTCTATAATGAACATCAAACTACATATGAATTATGGCCGAACTATGAAGAAATTTTGAAAATTCAGAGAAAATCCCCTTCAAATATATACTTACTTCCGAAGCACATGAAGAGGCAGAAGAGGACGGGGTAGAAGAAGCCGAAGCAGATGGCCAGGACGTACTCATGAACCACCGCAGACACAGTAAACACAATCAACATGGCAGCTGCTCGAAAGCGCTTCTTTGACATCTGTGTAAAATACAGCATCTTCAGTTAATGCAGACTAGAAAAAGTGAGATACATAAAGCAATGTATACGGAGCGGCAAAGAACATTATATCACACAGCTAAATAAAAAAGGAGGCATTCAGATTTGTATGGCTCATTAGACGAAAAACAAACAGTGACTGTTAGGAGTAGGGCTGCAATATTTAAAATAAATGTATATTTTGATATATTTTCTTATTCTGTTCACTAAAATGTGTATAAAATGTTATAGCACATACGTATACATGCTATTAAATTGTTTTAATTGAACACATCAGTGATGAGAAGTGGAGGACAGTAAAGGAAACCACATCTTTTATCAAAACAGTGATTTTGTATGCAGAGATGTGACTACGTTTTAAAATCTACATTATGAAACGTTTAAGCTGCTCCAAGGGTTAAACCCAGCTGTGTCAATCTTTATGCTATAGGTGCTCTGTAATAAACATAACTGAGAGCAGGGGAAACTTATCTTGACTGCATCTGGTGTTAAGACTTATAAAGATCTTTTGTGGCCCCTTATAGTCATGTGTGAAGACACCACAGCACACAGTGTGAACTATGTGAAATTCTTTCTCTGTATTTAACCCATTCAGCAATGGGCTGCCACCAACGAGGGGCACCCAGGGAGCAGTGTGTGGTGACAATACCTTGCTCAAGGGTACTTCAGTACCCTACCACAGGCAGTCCTGGGATTCAAACCCATGACCTTCAGGTCACAGGGGTAACTCACTAACCACCAGGCCACCACTTGTCTTTAATTAGAGCTGTGAAACAGAGTCTCAGCCATGGGCGTCTCTTCAAAACCATTAATTTCGTCCCCCCACATATTGTTTCCTGGACAAAAGCCGGGACTCTTATTGCGCGCAGCCCCCCTCCCTTTTCCCCCGGACAACGACCAAGACTTTGTAAGGGTACCAATCCCCGGCCCCCCCAAAATGACTGAGGCTTTGCGCGCGCAGCAACACTCCCCCCATGGCCGAGACACCACACCGCGACTCATAGACCTGTGCATACCCCATTAAAAATGCTTCCAACGTTCCCGGTCTCAATAGACATTTCTATGAGCATTTCTATGAGCATTGCCAGTGACTTGTGTGACTAGTGATTTGCCCTGTTTGAATGCTCAAGTTATATATGTATAAATATGTAAAATTGATTCATTTAATTTCATATATGCTGCAGTCCTGGTCAGGATAGGAAAGTTATACATAACTATTCAGTACATCATTCACTGATGTAAATCTAAGAACAGCTACAATAAAGCTTCACAGTTCCTTCAAAAACTTACCCACAGAAAATCTCGATAGACGTAGTAATACAGCCAGTCATGGACCACAACGTTCCACGTGCGGTAATAGTTGGCAAATGATGTGGAATTCCACCAGTCCTGTAACACAACACCTACTTTTAGTGACCAATGCCTGCTCCCAACAGTCGCCCTAATGAATGAAAATACTAAAATCTAAATCTCTATTCCTTGTGACTGATCACAGTTTCTAAAAGGAATTTGTTTCTGACCTTATAAAACATTCTGTCTCCAAAGCGCAGCATTTCAGCAAAGGCATTGAGCCAGCAGTGCAGGAAGGCAAAGAAACCCAGGAAGAGAACCAGCACTCCTGCACAAAACCCCACACCCCACACAAACACAAGAATTAAAGAACACTGTTAACTCTTTACTGTCAATGGTTCCAAAAACAACTACAAAATCTACTAAGGTGTCAAAAGTATTTAAAAAAAGTAATGAACATGTACCGGGCAGAATGGAGTTGAACACGCAGAGTACCATGACCCTGAGGTCAAACAGCTGCAGGTTGCGGAACTGAGGGATGCACAGCCGCACAAACACATAATACGCATAGAACATACTCCCGAGAACCTGCAAAAGCAAAACATCTTCAAATTTTCTCATCATTACTGTTTAGACATTATCCCCTTCATAACATTATTTCCCAAGGAAGTAAAAATATGATCATGTTCAATATGTAAATCGGAGCATCAATGATCATCTTCTAGGCCTCGTCCACATGGACGTCTGAATCAGGCGTTTTTCGGGCGTTCGTGGCGCCAGGTGAATGCTGACTGAGTGCCGACTTTTTCTGCTCGTTGGAGCAAATCGGAGCGCCCACACAGACATTCAGCATCGGTGCTTGGTCAGATGCACGTTCGTGTCGTCAAAAAAAAACGTTTTCTTGGCATCAGAACTACAATGTTTTCACTGTAGAACTACAAATCAAGATGTCCAACATTACTGCCCCCACAGGTAATTACACAGAACTGAACATTGAGCTACGGTTTCAGGTGAACGCCAGTGGAACGTCTCACTGAGGTCAATCAAGCGCAGATACAAAATGCAACAAAAACACCTTTGGCGTTCCAAGCGCATTAATTTATTCAAGATTCAAATGTCGGTGTGGACGATGCCACAGGGGTGTCAAACTCTGGTCCTGGAGGGCCGAAGTGTGGTGGTTTGATGGTTCTCCTCCTCAAACACATTCACTAAACCTGACAATTAAGTTCCTGAGCAGGGAAGTCACCAAAACATGCTGGATCCCGACCTTCCAGGACTGGTGTTTAAGACTCAAACGCCTTTCCAAGAATAGTCAGAGAACATTTAATTTTTTTTCTCCACAAAATGCATACTCTTGCCAGTAAATTAGTTTGAAAAGTTAAAATGCAAATAAAATAAATACAGTAAAAAGTAACAAGAATTTTTTGGGTCCCTGACTATCCTCACTCCAGCTACTACATTGATTAGCTGAATTCCATCAGTAGCCCCTGTTGTAATTTAATGAAGGACTGATTAGCAGGAGCAGCTACTGGATGGAAACTAAAAATATAGTTTAGACTCCCACACATCAAATTATTGTTGTACAGTTTGGGTTTTTTTTACTCTAATGTAAGTGTTCTTTTGAACAATTTTACAAAAAAATAAATTATTGTCATGACTTCTGCAAAAAGTAATTTGGTATTTCTATAAAAAAAAATATCAAACAAAAAACACATACTGAGATACACCATAACCTACCTGTAACAACTTGGTAGCTACATAACTCCAGCGGACACATGGGTTTCTAATGGGGGCAAATCAAATTAATCGAGGGGTAAATGAAATTAATAAAATTAGCAAATTAATAAAATTAGCAAAAATGCTGTGCTACGACTGAATGACTAAGGTAACTTAAAGGTATAAATTCCAACGTCCTGTAGAGCAATAAATGAGGCTTGCCTTGGGTAGCTGTCTCTGTAGATCAGAGTGGGCGCAAAAAGGAAGTAAAGGTAAGGGGTCAGCTGAGGAACGGCCTTTAAATCTAAGCAAAAAAAACAAGTCAGCAGAGAGTGAACAGGCATTATACAATGAGCCAACAGTCAACTGCCAACAACACTAATCTAAGATGTAAACTGAGTTCTTACTGGTTCCGCTTCTACCTGATGACCACAATCTTGGTACATTTTCTCGGATAAAGGAGTGCACCTTCATCATCAGACGCACCTGGAAAAACACCAGAAAAATCAAAAGCTGGATAACTTTTATATCTCAGAATAAAAACAGACATAAGGGTATTCCCAGAACAAGCAGTGCAGAACCATTAGGTTTAAGTCTAAGCTGTACCAAGTGTCAGCCTGCAGAATGAATTTGGAAATATACTGCATTGTGAAAATGTAATGTTATATGAATAACATCTGTTCCACACTGATAACACTTGATCCAAAATGAAAATACTTGCTGTTTCAGTATAAAAGATTACCTGTCACAGACTGAGAATGTTGCCTGCTGTAGACCCAGAGCATTTCCTGTTACACACACAGAACGCTACCTGACGCAGACCGAGAACGCCACCTGCTGGAGACCTAGAACGCTACCTGTTGCAATTCTAGAACTCTACCTGTTGCAAACATAGAACTCCTCCTGTTGCAGACAGAAAATACTACCTGATGCCAACCGAGAACATTACCTGTTGCCAAACGAGCACCCTACCTTTTGAGGACATAGAACGCTACCTGTTGCTGACCTAGAACATTACCTGTTGCAGACCGAGCACGCTACCTGTTGAGGACCTAGAACGCTACCTGTTGAGGACCTAGAACGTTACCTGTTGCTGACCTAGAACGCAACCTGTTGCTGACCGAGAACGCCACCTGTTGCAGAACGAGAACGCTACCTATTGCTGAGTGCAAAAAACCCTCTTCCACAGACAACTATGCCTGTTACATAGAGAAAATGGCAGCTGAGAGCAATACCTGTTCCAAAGTTAACACTCATTCCAGAATGAGAGCGGTGCATGCTCCAGAGTAAGACGATCATTCTTTCAGAGAGATTATTTCTTTTCTACAGTCAACTGCAACTACTTATATTGCAATTCAAGGTAAGTTAAAACATTATTAAAATGATGGGTCTCCTTGTGATTATTATTAACCCAACTCATCTTACCTGCTCCAGAATGAGGATGAAGCATGAGGCGGGCGGAAGGCCATTTCTCATGACAATATAGGTTGGCAGGAAGCCAAGCCCCAGGCCCTGGTACAGTAGGAGCAGGAATCCAGCCAGGACTGTAAACAGCAATGGGTGGTGTGATGCTGGGTACACAACAGCCCATGAGTGCAGCAGCACATATGGAACCACCAATGCAGAGATAAACATGCAGATCCACGTGACCACGACCAGAGGAAATTGCCCAAATGCGTAGACAAGCAGGTCAAAGTCTAACACCAGCCTGAGAAAAAGGATGGACAGCACTTTAAAAGGTGAATGAGGATGAATTCAGACATAAGGAAGAGACAGGCTTCTATCTCTTCTCTCTTGTGTAAACCATGGCTACAGCACCACACAAGTTACAATGAATGATATTAACAAATGACTGAATCAAGATATATTCATTTAACTGAAGCAGATGTTACCATGGAATATCTGTTTAACTATTTAAGTGTTTGAATAACTTTGTGCATGTAAGTTGATTTGCTTGTATACAGTTTGTATAATAAAGCTGTTATGAATAATATTTAAATGTACTGCTAAAGTACCACTATAATTATGAGTTATCAGCAAAGACAAAGTTATCAGCATTATAGACACCACTGTGTGTTTATTTTTAATGTGGAATAGCCCTTGACTCCAAATATAAGATTGTAACTCACCGGCCCTCATCAATGAAGTCTACGACTAGCGTGCTAAGGATGAACAGAATAAGGAGTGCAATGAACATGTGGTAGATTGTACGAATATGATCCACTTCGAACAGCTCACTGTGGAAGCAGAGGTGAAGAATGTAAGTGTAAACAATGCACTGAGTACCATACATTCTTACGTTAATGTAATTTACAAATCAAGTATAGAGATAATTAGAAACCTATGACTTAAAACAATCCAACCAGTCTAACAAGTACATAGATATGAAGGTTATCATTCCATCAACCGCATAACTTCAAATCATTTAGCATAACATACTTAATAAAAAATAGAAATAAGATTTTGTCTAAAAGTACTCAAATACATTTTAAAATTGTTTAAAACATGTTGGCTCAGTATTTTTATCATATTGTATAATATATTGTGGTTAATAAGCATCACCTATTTGTGATCTTTCTAATTCACGTTTCTATCAAGAACTACCCCAAGGGAATTTAATTCTCTGGCTTATACTTTAATACTACTATACATACCACCAATGGATATAAATATATATAATACACCCTCACTATATAATAAAATTATTTAATAATGGCAATTATTTCTAAAGTATCTGTTATAATGGGTTTAGCATGATCTTCAGTGGATCCTGTACACAAAAGTGTGTAAAGTAAAACATATGATAGTATTATTACTGGCTTTTACAACCATTTTGCATTATTTCATTTCATTGCCCATTTTAAGCCAAAATTTCAATAGTTTCTAAAAGAAATGTCTTGAGAAATTTTTAGTAGTTTAGTAGTTTTTGCGCTGACACAATTTCTGTTAAGTTCACACGGCACCAGAATGAAATAATGAAAGTGTCTGGAGCCATGCTTTCACTAATTCCTGAGAACTGTACTGTCCACTATAGTTTCGCTGCTCTTTTGGAGATCAACTAAAGCCCTGTTTAGAAAATATACTCTATCCAGCCCCTACACATCCTATCATATATTCTTAAAAAATATTTTCTCTCTGGTTTAATCAACGTCAGCTGAGTGTATTACTCAGAGTCAACAGGGTTTTACAGGATGTTATTAGGCTGTAAAAGCTCGTGACAGACTTACTCCAGTAAGGATCGACGAATGACAAACTGCTTACAGTGGCCTTGGGCGAGTCGTGTATTTCTACAGAAGGAAACAGAAGGAGTGAGAGAGAGAGAGAGAGAGAGAGAGAGAGAGAGAGAGAGAGAGA
>JBBIGB010298066.1:0-11818 GCA_037577075.1 Alestopetersius hilgendorfi | reverse complement strand
TGTGGGTGTGTGTGTGGGTGTGTGTGTGTGTGTGTGTGTGTGTGTGTGTGTGTGAAGCAACATCACATAGTACACACTGCCATCATGTGACAGGCATTTTTCTCTGCAGCGCTCTGCTCCTCTGTGGCCTGGTTCACCTAAGAACGGCGTAGTCGAATTTGTATATATTAGTATATTTGTGTAGATTGTCCTGCTAGATATATTAGCTTGCCTGAAGTCTGGTCACCAGGGACATGTGTTTGTTTGATCTAACTCATTCTGTCATTGCAGTTCAGGAGACCCCATTCTACCAAACTGTACTAAGCGGGGAGTAAGAAATATAGTGTTCTGCTGCCATCTGCTGGCAGCATGTTAGAATTACAGACAGCGTGTTCTCAATTCAGGAGGATGTCGAGTTAACGACGAAACACCCCCTAGCTTATGTCAATAACCTATCCTAAAACAGTTGTAAAATGTAGAACATGAAAATACAATTAAGTCACAGAAAAGGGAAAAGGACATAAATATACTCTACTTGTACACTGGACTGTAGTAACAGAAAAAATGACAAAAATGAGTGTAAAACAATTCCTATCGTTATTCTTTTAGTTGCACTGCAAAGTGCGAGAGAGTGACCTATTGGGAGGAGGACGCTGGAGAAGCAGGAGACCCTTTAGAAGGTGCTGGACATTTCATAAGGGCGGATCCCTTCACATACTCTAGGATATTGTCTTTATCTCTTCACAATATGTAATTTCAGTTCCATCACGATGGCTTACCTTCTTCGAAGCACGACGAATGGAAGATTCTGAATTTGTTCAGAAGCTATGATAAGGGACAAAAACTCGGCAAACAAAGCAACTCAAATTGAACACTTGCGCTTAGATTAGCGCACTGGGGGACGCCAAGTCCCTCACTCATGTGCGTCACTGCGTATTGTTCCGCCGCGCGCCTATAAACTATTTCGCCCAAGTGGGTGCGAACTCGATTGCGCGCGTGCAAAGTCTCGGTCGCAGTCGGAAGGGGTATTGCGCGCGTGCCGTTTTCCGGGAAACAAAGAAGTCCGAGAGATGTTCCCCTCTGCTATAATGCATGTTACTCCAGTCTTTCTACTAAAACACAGTATCATTTATGCTAACAATTTGAGAACATTTCGACAGAAAATGTCATATTTTTATTCATCACTTACCTCCAAAATTCAACTCATATAAATGTAATGTGGATCATAGATATTTATCAAAGCTATTAAATGGCAGACAATGGGATGAAACAGGTAAGTGCGTTCAAAGATAAAGGAGAGCCTAGAATTTAAACGAGAAATCTGCACAACTTGAAATCTTTCAGTTAACAAAATGTCAAACACTGGTACAGATTCTTTCCATGTTATAAGGAACTTGTTTCATTTGACATATTTTTATTTATAGTTCTTCACCCAACAACATTACAATACTTTACAAAATTTAAATCAGTTGAAGAAATAAATGGATAAATGGTAAAATGGTAAAAAACAAACAAAAAAAAAACTTGTGTAGACTGGTTGTGTAGATGCACCTGATCTTTTTACATTTAAACCTTCACTGGACAGTATCCAACTGTATGTGAGCATCCTGCGATGGGCTGGTAGATGCCTAGAGCAGGATTAAGAAACATTGTTTGAAATAGTGTATTAAAAGAAAAAAGTGAGTTATCCAAATCACCTGACAAGTATGAGACATAAAGAGAGTCTGATTAAATGTAGCTGATTAAACGTTCAGGGTCTGTATCAGCGCTGGCCAAATCTACCAAGGAATTCACGCCTCAAAAAATATCACTCATATGATATGGCTTTATATAAAGAGACCTCTCCTTTTCATGTGAGGGATGTCAGGGTGGAGAGCACCGTGGTTGCACTCGTGGTTGGAGTCACGATCAGATTTCAGCACAGTCATTAGAGCTCAATGCAGCTGGCTACTGTGAGGACACAGTCAGGAGCCAACATGCCATGTCACGTAGGCAACCAAATTAACTCGGAATAAAACATTCGGCTGCGTCTACTCTAGAGGGTAGTAGTGGTCAGATCTCTGTGTTCTACCTGTGACACAAGTTATCTTGTTTTAGTACAACAGAAAGGTTGACATGCCTGCAAACCTGGAGGAAGCTGAAGCCTTTAATAGTGATCACAATGTCATATCACTGATGTGGGAGATTTTATGGAAAAAGGCATATTACAGCATGGGTAAAAGACTTCGGTTGGTTTGTAGCTGTTGAATGTTACAGTGGTGCAAATGTGACCCATTTTCACAACAGATCCTGGTGCCTGATTCACAACATTTTCCAAAGAGAGAAAATTCTTCATCATATTTTCTATATTTTTCCTAAATTTCCTTCTTATTAATGATTATTAAGAGAAATATAATCTAAACTGTACATTTTAGTCTAATCTAATCTAGACTGTAAATTGGGATAAGGTAAGCCCCAAAAACTGTTATTTTCAGTCAATCCACACTATATAAACAAAGTTAATCACCCCACAGTTTTTGTGCTGAAGATGTAAGATGTAGCATGCTGTTGTTAGGCTCTATGAAGGCCTATAGTGTAACTAAAGCAAAATAAAATAAAATTGAAAATGTTTTTGTTTGTGTAATTTTTTCATTTAAATAAAAATAACATTTAAATAAATAAAATGATCAAAGAGAACATGTCAAAACATCTTAAATATATTTGACTTATGGGTTTATCTTAAATATATTACACTTTTGGGTTTCCAAAGCTCTCTTCATGGTCCACATAAAAGTGCCAGTGTGTTGGTGGAATGGAAATCAGTACTACAGCAAATACATTTTTCCCCCAATGACTCTGTTATGAGTGGCTCTGAGAACCTGCTGCTTTTAAAAAAACAATTTACTCTTTTTTGCAAAGATGTCTACGGCAAGTTAAAACAGAGAGTACAACTACATCTTTCTTCAAGACAAAAATATTAACTTCCACAATTTAAAAACTGCAATTAAACACAATGAAAATTGTTGTAAATGTTTCCTCACTTGTTTAAGATAAAATCCAGTTTGATTCTGGTTTTATGTATCTTTCATTGACAATAATACTTCTGTATTAAATGGGCAATATAGTCACGGACATAGTCACAGGTATTACATGGACATTTGTATGAACTGGCCATGAATAGATTTTTGTGATCTGCGTGTGATATGACTGTTCAGTCAGGGAGTGTGGGGAGTGTTCAGAAACTCTGACGGAGACTCTCTGAGTCCTTGGCAGTGTCACGGTGCTGAGAACTGCTTCCTGATGAGGAGGTTGGGCCTGGAGTTCTGCCAGCCCCAGAAAGGTCAAAGTCACGACAGACTAGATCAAGTGGCTCCAGTATCACTCACTGGACAGCTTTATTCTACACACACCGCCCAGTGCACTCACATGAACCTTCACCCTTCAAACACGTAGAGTGTATGATGAATACACCAACCTGCCCAGGTCATATTTAGACCGCTGGCCAAAAACCTGGAAACATTTGTCATATTTATAGTACAAAACATTACATTTAGACATTTACAGTATTGTGTATGCAATATTGTAATACAGTGTGAGGTCAATTTAAATCTTAATAACCACACGGGGAAAGATATTTTTAGATTCCTCATATGATCGTATTATATTCAAAGGTACTAAGTAGTAAACAATATACTGTAATAATCTATTTTTAGACATTTTCAGTGATGTGTTTTATGTAAAATTCAGTATCAATCACTGAACAGCTTCATTCTCACTGTTATGCAGCATTCCCAGTCATTGTGGAAACATCTGCAGCTCTGTTCATCACTCTGGACAGCTACAGGTAATTTGTATATGTAGAAACTGTTTATTACTGCCATCATATTAGACTCATTTTGCACACGTTCCTGCAACAAAACATATAAGTTGGAGTTTTAACCTACAGTTGGTAACCAGGCTGATGAATAATACGTTTTAATAATGAGAAGCTAACAAATGTCCCTATCATAGCACATACATACATACATACATACATACAAACTCTATTATTTATGGACATGGTCAGAGACATTAACACATGGAACTTCATACGCTGCCTCTCATGTGCGGTGCAGTCTCATGTTACGTACGTGACAGAGATCAAGTCTCCTGCTACTCTCTCTGTCTCTCTCTCTCACTCTCTCCAACACTCCTCTGGTTAGTCTGGAGTTAGTCACATGGTGGATGTTGCAGGAAATGTCACGTCCATCACACTGTGTCCAAACATGTAGCAGGTGTTCCATGAGGTCAGAGCTGGTGTGAGGATGACTTTACTCTACCCATACCTGTTAGATCCCTGTTCACACACTGATGTTTCTGGGTAGAGTAGAGATCATTTAAATCATTTTAATTAATGCTGGGCAATGATTAAAATGTTTATTTTAATGATATTCTGTGACTAATCGTGATTAATCGCATTGTTATGCACAAAATTCAATAATGAATTCAAAAGTAGTGTATTGCTCACTTTTACTTTAAAAGTACTGCTATATAAACAAAAGTGCAATAACATTTGGTTTGCAAACACTTTAAACTAAGGAGCTTTTTAACAGCAGTGATCCCTTTAATACAGTCGCACTGCAGCAGTTCAAATATTTATGTAAATCTCAACTTTAACATTAATGTAATCAAATCAAACATAACACCAAAGCTATTTGTCACTGCAGGGCATTCATCTTTTATCTAGTTTGTTATAGAAAAACAAGGCACCCCCAGAGCATGGACGCCAGAACCATTAAAGTTATGTATAAACTGAATAAAGTTCAAGGTAGCATTTATCAACAAGGAAGCATGATAAGTATATATTTTAAATAAAATATATTTTTCTCTGATTATCCAAAGGATTTGTCTATAAGTGACTTTCAACTATATAAACTTAAAGGGAGCATTTTTCTGCATGGTAGCATGAATCGATAGTCTCATGGCAACAAATATATAGGCTGTTGATTTGTGCTACTGTAGCAATCATCAGAACACCGGCGCCCATGGTCCAGAGCCACAATCATAACAGTATATCATGCACCTTCCGAGCAACAGAAAGTAAACAGGTACCAAACATTTTTTTCGTTTATCAGGGAGCAGCAGAAGCTGTCAGTATGTTCAGTAGCCAGTGTCTCTGTTAAAATGAGGTGAAGCAGTAGAGCATAGAAAAACAAACTTTCAAAATAAGAGTCATTTTAAAAACACTGTGTTAATGTGCGCTAAAATAATTGTCTGTGTTAATTAAATAATGTGTTACCATGATAAAAACCAGCACTAGTTTTAATACATAGTAGCATACATAGTGCAGCTGGATGGCCTGGTGGTTAGGGTGTTGGGCCTGAAATCAGATGGATATGGGTTCAAATCCTAACTGCGGGTGTAACCACTGAGGTAACCTTGAGCAAGGTACCATCTTCACACACTGCTCCCCAGGGGCTCCTCATTTTTGGCAGCCCATCGATTCACTTGGTGAATGGGTTAAATGCAGTGAAAGAATTTCATTCTGTGTGTTCACGTGTGACTATAAGGGTTAATAAATAAACAGCACATAACTTAGCAGACGCTTCTAACCAAAGCAACTTCTATTCCCTAATGAAATAAAGCATTTAATGGCAAGTGAAAGTTTTTCCATTTTTTGCCAGCTTACTATAAAATGCATAAACTTCATTTTCTCATTTCTGTTGATTGGTATATCATTGGTAGGTCGTTCCACTTTGCATTACACGAGACAATCAAGGATCCTTTATAGGACAGAGTTACTGAGCTACCTGACAGCACCTCCTACAGTCAGACTTAACCATTTAAAATGCTTTGAAAATTCCAACCCCGGCATCAACTTCTATCATCTCATTTTTTATAGCAACCTCCTGGTACTTAGTAGCTCTGTCTGTGTCTTTACAAAACCTGTTTTTTTTTAAACTGTAGTTTTTTAACCCCATCCCCTCATTGTAGACAAATGTTGATCACTTCACGTTTGACAAAAATTCCCCAACGGTCCCCCTAAACAAAAAATCCAATCCACCATGCCATTAACCTTCTAAACATGGTGTCTATTGAGGAGGTAGCTGTCCTGGACCATGAAGCAGGGCCTACAGCCTCTTGATCATGGAGGCCATGGTGATCCTGATAAGCTCTGTACCTTAGAGTCTCCTCAAATTCGAAGCCTTTATAAGTGCCAGAAAAGAGAACGGGCTCACCCTCACTCACAGATTCAAAACTTTATTTGCCTCATATTTGGGGCCCTAGACACAGGTGATCTAGGCAATTAATCCCCTCAATGTAAAAAAAAAATGTTGATCACTACCTGTTTGACAAAAAATTGGTCAATCCGTCCCCCAAAACAAAAAATGTATTGACCTCCATGTCAGTAAATATTTAATCGGTCACCGCCTCCTTGAGTTCCAGAATGGCCAGACACCCCCCTACTACTGTTAGAACTACTGTGTGTCATTTCTTTAAATTTGAACCATATCACCTGGTACAGCACTTATAGCTCTTATAGATCTCTCATCGGTTGTAACATAATGCTTCATAGCATGTGCCTGGTCTTCAGGGGAAAATAATATATGCAAAAAACAGCTTAAGAACTCTGACCATTTACCTTGTTTTCAAATTATACAAACTTACAAAGTGAAAAAAGCTGTGCATCAGGAAACTGCATTATTTTATTCGTGGAAGTGCTTAAAAGAAAGAAATAAATGCCACTTTATAAATCCGGTACATTTAGTCAAGTTGGGCCCGTGAAATTCTTCACTTGACTAAAGGCCAGTGCACACTGACCCAAATGTTTGGTTGGGGAGCCGTAGCTGTGTTTGGTGGTTTGAATTAGGTAAAATTCAGTATCACTGAATAAAGTGTTATGCAGTGTTCCCAATCATTGTGGAATCACCTGCAGGTCTGTTCATCATCCTAGAATTTCACCTCTCCCTTTACACCGGGTTATTCAGCATTTTAAAGCCACCCGCAACACTGCAGGAGCCAAAAGCAAATAGCAGGAGGCCAATGAAGAGTGCTGGGTCAGTGTACCATGGCCTTAAAGAGAAATGTTTCACAATTTCTGCACAATTTAATCACTAAAAATGAAAACAAAGCATTTGTATATGAAATATCAAGTCAGAATTGTTTACAGTGATGGTGATAGGAAACAGATATTTGAAATACATCATTGAAAAGCTCCCAGAAACTTATTGTAGTATGGTAATTTTGGATAGGAGATGAAATGATTATATGTGATGAACCAATCTTAGTAGCTTTATTTACATCTCAATGACTAAATTGGGCAGAAAATGTAAATAAACATTGGAATCCTTTTTTCTTATACTTTTCTGGTGTTGACATCAGTCCACATTCTCAGCTGTAGATGCTCGCTTTTTCCTGCCCTGCCTACACCACCAGCACACGGACATCAGGTAGATGGCCAAGCAGACCGGAAGGTCATGCCAATAAGCAGACATGAAAATCACAAACAAGATGGTATATAGCAGAGCCCTGGATATGTGGCCTAAGGAGCAGAATTCAATCCACCATGCCATTAACTTGCTAAACATGGTTTCTATTGAGGAGGTGGCTATCTTGGACCATGAAGCAGGGTCTACAGCCTCTTGAATATGGAGACCCTGGTGATCCTGAGTTGCTCTGTGCCTTAGAGTCTCCTCAAATTCAAATTCTTTATAAGTGCCAGAAAAGAGAACTGGCTCACCCTCACTCACAGATTCTGTCCAGTTAAACGGCTCGGATGATTCACTAGCAGGACTGGTTATGGACAGAGTGTGTGTGAGTATGCAAGTGTCTGTGGTACTGTGATGCTTAGGTGACCCATGGTCTGTGACAAATTCTTTGAAGGCTTCACTCACATTCTTTCTTCTAAGCACTACCTTGTCTACTTCATATGCTTCTCCTGGATCCTCCATCTTTATTGTTGAACCTATTTCACATTCTCGATCAGGTACATTGTTATCTACTGCGACAGAAAGTATCTCCTCACTTGTTTCAGTGTGTTCCTCTTTCTCTGGCTTGGGACACTCTGCCTGTTCTTCTCCTTGTGCCTTTGAAGCTTCCTTGTCAGACCATTCGGTGCCTGCGTCTAATTCTGCATCATCAAACATCATGTTCTTGCTCACTGAAATAATTTCTGTGCTCTCATCTCTGAATTGGTATGGCTCCTCATTTTCTCTGTGGCTTTTGCTTTCCAGTCCCATTGTCAAATCTTCAGGATACTCACTCCAAGATGTCTTCACTTTCATTTGAGGTTCATTCTCGATTTCGTTCCTGATATGCTCTTTCACCTGCTTTGACTCTTTATCTGTATTCTGTCTTTCTAAAGATCCCTTGTTCCCCATGTGTCTGTCTGTGACTGGCTCATCCATGATCCCTGTAAATGTCAGAGTGTTGACGGCAGCTTCGTCTATGTCTCCTTTCACCTTTTCTTGTGTGCCTGAGGAGCCTGGGCTGCCTGTGCATTCTTCATGTGAGGCTTCATGTCCTCCTTGTGATTTCTGTGATTTTATGGCATCCACAGTCTGAACTGTCTCCAGTGGGTTTGTTTCTGCCGAGGATGCATCTTCACTTAGATATCTCTGACAGGATATGTGTCTGTCCTGTGTTTCTAACTCTGGTTGCACCCAGATGAACTCTGATTCCTGGACAATGTGTGTTTCAGAATTGATCCCTGGCTGTTCAGAATACTTGTAACCCAAGGCCACCTCTTTGGTATGACTAGGGTTAAAGTCTTGGCACCTTTCAGCAATACCAGACTCTAGAGTTTCCTCTGGCCTTAAGCATCTGAGTGAGCCATTGGTCAGTGGACTCTCTGGTGAGTTTCTGATTTCTCCCTGCAGGCTAGACACATCACATTCAGTGTGTGATGGGGGTAAAGTGATGCAAAGCAAACACTCTTGGTCCACAACATTAGTATGGGTGTCTGAACTATCAATTCCATTGAGGACAGTTTTCAAGGCATCAGTTGATGACGCTGTTGACTTTTCTCCTGTTAACTGCTTCTCAGGCGCACCTGGACTTGTTCCACTGCAGATCATAGGAAGATCTGGATGAGCAGATGTTGTGTGTTTGCCCCAGTCTAGAGAAAGTAGGGGGATCTGGTGGTAAGTTAGGATTGGTGGTGTATTGTGATCCTTTATATTATTTGCTTGAAGTACCCCAGAGATGTCAAGCCCCACTGGAGAAATAAGCTGTGTTGCAGGCATTGCCACTTTTAAACCTCTCTCCGGTCTCTCCCAGGGAGCATGACAACCCTGCTGGACTTCTGCCTCCCTCTGAGAAAAAAAGTCTTGCATTCGTACCAGCCGAGCAGCCCGTCGCCTGTTCCGTCTTTCTGCCTGTCAATAAAACGCAGTCATAAAGTCATATTTTGGCCAAGCTAATGTCACTAACAAGCCATTTGCATTAGTGTTGCGAAAGTTATCTTGTGCAAAATACAAAAGTAAGGAGAAAAATTTGGCTTCAGGATTTCTGCTACTACTATGTGCAGACCTACCTTTTATAATGTCATGCAGTGTCAGAAACCACAAAAGCAAGTCAACAAAAAAAAATTAAATTACTTGCCTGTTAAAAAAAGATCTTCATACTGTTTGAGGTAAGTGTGTGATTATTTAGTCATGCAGCTGCATTATGCTTTCAGTGTACATCTGTTTCCATTCATTGTTATCTACATTAGCCTTGAAACTAGAATGCAAAACTAAAGAAGTAAACTTCAGATAAATAAACTTGTCTCATCTGATTGAGGCAAATGAGTAAAAACGTTTTGCTCTTTTCATCTGTTTTTCATCTACTGACTCATCCATACCTATCTGTGTTTATATGTGCATGTTGTACATTGACCGGTAACATTAATAGTTTTGCACGTGACAGCTTTTAAAAGATGTTTGGTATGTGCCGCATTATATTACTGTCCTATCTCAGTCAAGCACATTCTACACTGAGGCACATTACAAGCTGTCCTAATCCCAGTCATTCTCAGTCAGAGGGCAAATCATTTCCACTTGTCAAAGTCTGCTTAAGCTGTTTAAATATTTCCAGATCTAAATTTGTTGCTTGCTTTTGTATAACCTATTGTACTGTATTGAGCTACAGATATTCCAAAATTCGCTACTTGTCTACAATCAAGTAGTGAAAAGTATACCGAAAAAAAACAAAGTACGCCAAGACAAAGTAGTTTGGATTTAATGAATAATTTAAAGAAATATTTTAGCTAATTCGAATAGATGTAGCATTCACATCAGATAAATCTATGCAAAATAACTGTGTTATTCTATGTTATTTTAAATGGATGAATTCTTCAAACAAAATGCATAAAAATACATGTATTGAACCAAACTGATTTTAACATGTGCTCCACTAAACCTTTAAAATAACAAGTATAAGTTATGTGTATCTAGACTTAATGTTAAAACCAGGTTAAGAACCTGCATTTAAAAAAAAAATAACAATTCTGGAGCTGAAATTATGGGAGCCTGTTAATGTGCTGGGAAATGTAATTGCACTTATAAAAAATCAAATCAAATAGAAAACAAAAATGAAGCCCTTTTGAAGCACTATGGAAACCAGTTCCAGCACAATAAGTGAAGTGCATGTAATCCATTAGAGTCCCTCTGTTACTATTTTGACCATCTCTTTCATGCATGCCAGAGGTTATTTAATCACAGCTCTGATGGACAACTGATTGAGCTTACCAAGGCTTTGCGGGACGCCTCCACGGTCTCACTGGAGCGACTCTCTGCTTCGTGTTGAGTTTTCTCTTCTTCACTCTCTTCAGACTTAGTTGACTCCGACTCTGCAAAACAAACACCACTTTTACACTTCGATAAAAAACAGAGTTTATCTCTCACTGGTTTCTTTGGCCAAGACACACACCTTTCGCGTCTCCGGACTTCAGCTCAGCATTGCTCCACTTCCTGTGAACATACAGAGCAGACAAATCATACACTTCATCAACCATCCTCATCTATAACATGCTCCACTGCACATGAGAGCAAAACATTTGAAATGACCTCTAAGCACCAATTTAAGTTTGATTTGACATGACATGTTTTGGTACTTGTTACAATATTTTTCAATATTGTAATAAGAAAGGATCTGTATATATACAAATACAAATATATGCAAATATATAGAGAGAGAACGAGTGAGAGAGAGAGAAAGAGAGAGAGAGAGAGATTGACACATACATCTACATGGTATCTGAAAACTGAAAAATAAATTATTACAGAAATCATTTACTCATGTATATATACAAATATAAATATATGCATATATATAGAGAGAGAACAGTGAGTGAGAGAGAAAGAGAGAGAGAGATGTACAGTAAACCCCCAGTTTTATGCGGTTCTGGACTCGCGGATCCAGTCACACGCGTTTTTTTTTTTAGAACGAAACTGATCGTTTTATGCGGAAATATTCAAAACAACGCGGAACCTGCAAATATTCTCCGCATTTTTTTGCTTTTTTCGTGCCAATATGTTTTTTTTTTTAACTCATTTTAGTTCTTCTGGCTGCCCCTGCATGTCCATAGGTCTCTCTCTTACTCTCTCTCTCTCTCTCTGTCTCTCTCTCTCTCTGTCCTCTCTCTTACTCCCTCTCTCTCTCTCTGTCTCTCTCTCTCTCTGTGTGTCTCTCTTTCTCTCTGTCCTCTCTCTTACTCCCTCTCTCGCTCTCGCTCTGTATCTCTCTCTCTTGAGCGCTCTCTCTATATCTGTCTCTCTCTCTCTAGTTCGTGACTTTTCCAGAGCGCGCATCTCTCTCTCTCTCTCTATGTGTATCTCTCTCGCGTGCTCTCTCTTTCTTGACTTTTCCTGAGCGAGCGTCTCTTTCTCTGTCTCTCTCT